>VUQK01019428.1:17500-30840 GCA_015106715.1 Bujurquina vittata
TGAAGCAGGCCGGAAGGAGGGGGGGGGGGGAGGGGGGGGGGGGGGTCAGATTCTATGATAGAGACACACACCCACACGCAAACACTGCTGCATCACCGCCAGTGCTCTCCAAGCACAGGCAGTTACAAGGTTGTCTCTGTCAGTGAGAATTTATATCCTGGACGTCCACATCTAGTCCTGCCTCAGCAACTCTCCTGATATTATATATCGCCCTCGCAGCCGTCTCATCCTCACTAACAGCTCTCTCTCTTTACTGCTGCTTCACCAACACCGTCTTTTTTCAACGTGTGCTCTGCACAGGCTACTAATACTGCCAGTGCTGGGCTACAGCAACTATCATTCTTTCTTATCATTTATGCCCCTCCCCTGCAGTTTCATTTCAGTTTTAAATCACCTCTATATCGAACATGAATGGTAGGCATATTTAGAGGCAATGAAGACAGAAATGGGCACCTTTATGTTAAATCTTTTCATGTATTTTTTCCACAAAAATCCACACAGTGAACAGCATTTTCCACCTTTAACCAACATACTGACACCAGCTCTCATAATAAATAGTTAATTAATATTTATTGACATTGCTCAAGGCATCTCTACTCCCAACATGAGGCACACATGAGCAGCATTAAAAAAAATTAAAGTGATCAATATGATTACTGGTCATTGACATCTGGACAGCTCGGGCTCCTCCACGCTCCTCTGAGAAGGACGCAGCTCACCGTGTCCTTGTGTTTATCATTTAATCTTGAGACAGGAAGGCGCTGCACGCTTGGGTATAATCCAAGTATTTAATTATAAAGATTCCGATCTTGAGACATAGGTCAGGGCAGATGTTTGGGAAAGGATAACTAAAGGATTACATCATATTAAGCATAAGTGGAAAAATCAGCTCTTAAATTCCAAATTAAATGGAAGCAACACAGATACGATATTCCAGAGCTGAGGACGAATCGGTGCAGAAAGCCCTAGCGTGAGCGTATTTTCTGACTGTCTTTCAATGCTGGAAATTTAACACAGTAAATTCTTGTGTCACAGCAGCCAGAACATTAAACACAACCTAAGCCAACAAAGTAAAAAATAAAGCAGTTAAATATATTGTTTAATAAAATATGTTCAGCAGATACAGTTTCTCAATAAGGTAAAAATTACATAAAGATCAGATATATAAAAATAAGTAATAAATAATCTATGTAAGATACAGTAAAATGCCACCTAAGAACACTCTCTCTCTCTCCCTCACACACACACACACACACACACGCACACACACACGCATGCACATAAACACTATAGGTCTGTTATATAAAAAAATGCTTTTTAGTAAGTTCAGTTACTAAAAATGTTGCTGACTACAAATGAGTGACATCTAAATGTATTATTTTTGGTACAAAGCCCGCATAGAGAAATCATGTTTTGGCTGTTTAGGGATGCTTTTCTTTTTATTTATTTATTTATTTTGGGGGATCTTTCCAGACATCATGGGTCAGCAAAACCAGGAGTGCAACACCATCTAGGATAAATGGATTACAAGGCGATGTCTATAAGTCTAGACAGGCTCTATTCAGCGTGACTGTGTTTGACTGCCTTTCAGTGCTGGAAATTCAGCAGTAATTTCCTTCTGACATTGAAAAAAAAAGGCTCTAACATTAACATTCAGACTGAACCTTGTTCAACAGCTTTGAAAATGCTGGCAGGCTCAAAGTTAAAGCAGAAAAAAACATTTTAAGGAAACGTCCAGAACCTGACTGATATACTGTAAGGCTGATGCAGATATTTGGTGATATAAAAATCCAATACACTGGCTGATATTTTTCCTTTCAGACATGTTGAACACAAACAGATTTCCCTAAAATTTGTTGTATGCAATTATTTCTGAGTCCTTCCTGAGATAATATGACAGTTCACTTTAAAAAAAATCAGTTTTTAACTGTTACAAGTCATGAATTACCTGTGTACTCTACTGGATTCTGCTCAGATCAGCTTGTTCTGTTGCTAACAGGGAAGCTCCAGAGTGCTCCCTAACTATACAATATCACTAATAATGCTAACTAACTGATTTATATCATCTGTTATCATCATTTGTCATCTGTTATAAATGCCGATACTGCTACATCAGCTAATTGGCAATACTGGCCAATCTATTGATCGGGCTCTAAAAAGGCCATCAACAAATAGCACCTGAAAGGAAGATCACCTGGTTTAGTTTCACCCACCATTAAAAAGCATGCTAGCCTAATGGTACAAAAGAGCTCATTAATTGCAGGAGTTTAACTTCCTGCTTAAATGAAGGCTAAAATAAATAAATAATCCACCATCTTATAGTGCAAGGCTGTGTAACTGCAGTCTATTTGTGGGATGAAAAACTCACTGGTGTGGCAACAAAATGTATTCTTCCATTAGCATTCATTTAATTATATTATTAACACATCGTTTAGTGTGCATGTGCCCAGTTTCAGACATACAAGTGACACATGTCCTTAATGGCTCATTTGTGACCAAAGTAAAGTTCCTATTATTGTCATTATTATTTATATAATATCAATATATACCTCAATTATTTCTTAACTCTCATTAGAATTATAGTATTACCCAGCTCGCCCCTATTGAAACATCTTTGTCCTTGTTACAGCTCTGCTGTTATTAAATTAGTTCTAATCCTATGCCATGTTCTCTCTGTCTCTCTCTGTCTGACCAACTTAGTATCAACACCAACGCAGGCCTAATGTTTCTCATTTCCATTCCTCAGGCAGAGATAGGCCCTGCTGCCCTGAACCTCACCGACACATCTGTGGGCACAAGTAGCGGCAGCGGCGGCGTCAGCAGCAGCAGCCCAGCTGTTAACAGCGGCAAGGCTCCAGCTCCACCCGCCGGCAGTGCTTCCTCCCCATCTGCAGGGGCGGCCCCAGGAGCCCGCCGTCCTGCTTCCCCAGGCCCCCCTGTCTCGAGGCCTCCCGCTAAGGGTTCCCCAGGGCGTGGAAAGAGCACCTGGAGGGTGGAGGACCTAGAAGGGGAGCTGGAGAGGAAGATAAAGATGCTAGAGAAGGAGAGACAGGCCATGAGGAAGGAGACACAAGGCCAGCATGAGAAGATCAACAAGGGCATCGATACCGTCAGCCATCGCGTCACTGAGCTGGAACACAGTGAGTGTGGGGGGGAAAGGAGGAGGTGGAATAAAGACGTAACAATGTTGGCTGAATAAATGAAGGGAGGGTGGATTAACTGATGTAAAAGAGGAGTAAGACAAGGGTAACAATGACACGGCGTACATGAGAGCAATGCAGGAGAAGGCTGAAATGAAAGTTTAACGAGCACTGCGGGTGAACTGGGTCATCGCAGCGGTGGAGACTGTGCTGTAGATTAAAATGAGATGATTAATGAGTGCCTAAGGGTGGGAAAATGTCAAATAGAACTGAGAGCTAAAAATAAAAACGGTACATGCAAAAAAATAAACGAAGCGGAGAATAATTTATCTCATTCGCTGCTTTTACCTGTTTTTAACTTTATAACGCCATCCTCACAGGGATTTATATGAACGATTCTTATTTTATGCTTGGCAGAAATGAGCTTTGGATGTGTCCCATTAATTTTAATGGGCTTTATTTCTAGATCTTCCATGCAGAAGGTTAGGTTAGGGCAGGTGAAAACTACAGAAAAGAGAAGTATGAGATGTTTGATAATGGGAGAAGTTCAAGCTCAGAGGTGAGACTGATGTTAGCAAGGTGCCAAGAGGAAGGTTAATAAGAAAAAGCAAGGATTTATTCTCTTTTTTTCACTCTGTCATTCTTCCAACCCCTCTGACCGTCTCTACATCTTTTCTGCTTTAAGAGCTGCAGTGTGGCCTCGAGTTAGAGAGGGTGATCATTAACTGTAACGCTTGAGCTCTTGCGAGGCACTCCGAGTGCAAACTAGCAGGGACAAGTGAGAAGAGAAGCACCAGCGTCCTTGTCTAAATTGGCCATTAATGCATCATCTCTCCTCATTTTCTCTCTGGGTCTCCCTCACACCATCTAACTTTTCTTCTTTATCTTCTTTATATGTGTGTCTCCAAAGCACTGACAGAGCCGCCGTTCCCCGATGGCTTTGTCATCTCCTTCCCCATGCGCACCAACTACATGTACGGCCTGGTGAGAAAAGAGATTACTGAGATGTATGCCTTCACTGCCTGCCTATGGCTCAAAGCCAAAGAAGGTGGCATCGGGACCCCCTTCTCCTACTCTGTGCCGGGGCAGCCCAATGAGCTGGTGCTGTTACAGGGAGTCCACAATCCTGTGGAGCTGCTTATCAACGACAAGGTGTGAAGGTTTCACAGACCTACATTTTGTCTCTTGTACTGAAGCTGTGCTCATATCTGGAGGTTTGAACTTCAAATCAAAACACATTACGTGCAAAATTAATGGTTCTTCTTGGGAAAGGCATTAATATCTCATAACCTTTAGGTTTCCTTGTAATTACTCAAGCAAAATAGCCTGCAAGGAAGCTAATTATGATGTGTCACAGAACAATAGAGTATGGCTGATGGCTTAGTGTGATTAAAGGGAGAGCTGTAAGTGTGTTTATTCTAAGGGACTTATGGAATTTTACAGGAGTGATGGAAAACCTGAAAATATCCCAGCTGCCTGTTGTTGTTTAAGTCAACAGCATGTGAAATAACACCTATATTAAGTTTGGGTTTTGGTTCTCTGGAGTCTAAGGAGTGCGCTCGTGTTGATCCCACTTTTACCATCGATCACTGAAAAAAACAAACACTGCAAACACGTATTCCCCCCCGCCGCAGAACACGTAAAACTAAAACAGGCGCCGCACTTCAACAGCACATTAAAAATGTAAAAGTTTAAGCAAGACAGGAAAAAAGAGAAGAAAGATAGAAAAAAGGAGCATAAAAATCAGACATTTCTTTTATCACAGCCATAATTCAACACCAAATTGCAACATTACTTTGTATCTGATTGTTCTTTGTCCAAAATAAAAGCCTAGATTTGTAGTGGTGGGATCCCCAGCAAACATGCAGCACATCAGGGTTTTCCTTTCCTGTTGCTCACAGATATAGTTCCCATGGCAGTATATGCAGTGTAGTGGAGGTTTATCATGGTGAATGGTGCTACAATCACAGTGCCAGCTCAGTGTGCCAAAGTTTGGCAGAGTTGAAAACATTATTTTGTAAAGGCGGGTCTAACTGCAGCCACTGTGTTCTGTGGCCTGTAGGTGGCGCAGCTGCCACTGTCCCTGCCACAGGATGAGTGGCAGCACATCTGCGTCAGCTGGACCCTCAGGGATGGGGTTTGGAAGGCCTACCAGGGTGGGAAGATGAAGGGCAGAGGAGAGGGACTGGCGGCCTGGCACCCAATCAAACCCGGGGGAGTCCTCATTCTGGGACAGGAACAGGTGAGATGGATGGATGATTCATGGATGGATGATTCATGGATGGATGATTCACAGAAAAACAAAGAGAAACCAGAAGAGCTATTTTAAGGGACCAACATTAGCTTTTCACACATGAACAGACAGAAACCTAATGGTGTTTCTCCTCACGCGTGGCTGCTTCTCTCCTTCATTAGCGAGACAACTGCATTACCTCATCGTTATGAAATGTGACATTATCTCTCTTCCCTGGTGTCAAAAGTACAACCCAAAGCTCTTTGTGCAGCCCATTGTCCTTGCATAAAGGCCAAAACAAAATCTGAGTGCTGGGAGTCCAATTCAGTAAGATGGCAGACTGATGGAGCACGACTTAATTTAATGGATAGTTTTGAGAGGGAGCAAGTATTTTATTAATCTCCCCCGAGGATAGCTGATGGATTGGTGCTGGGTGAGATGTGTTGACTTAATTTTATGGAGAAAATCTCTGGACACAAATGTTTTTAATCTTATTTAGGCAAAGTCATCAAATCAGAATCTTCTTTTGTGCAGCATAAAACTTTATCTTAGCTCACTGGTTACCTGATTTGACATTTAAAGCATACATACGTTTCTGCATACTGCTGATATTTATCCAAACAAGTGGGTGATCACTGCTTACTTTATCAAGTACACTGCTTACAAACAATGTTCCCAAATGTGTTTGCAATTATTATTTTGTTTTTTTTTTACCATAATTGCAGCATTGCATTCCTACCATAAACTTAACAATGTGTAAATGGCTGGCACTGCTATAAAGTCTTCTGTCCCCTTACACTGTAGGACACACTGGGGGGACGTTTTGATGCCTCCCAGGCCCTGGTCGGGGAGCTCTCCCAGTTCAACCTGTGGGACCGGGTGCTGAAGCCAGCCGAGGTGGCGGCCGTGGCCGACTGCAGCTCCTCGGCACTGGGCAACATCGCGCCCTGGACCGACCATGATGTAGATGTTTATGGTGGAGCCACCAAGGAGTCCCTGGACCCGTGCCACGCTGCCCAGAGATCCAACCCCTCTGGCCCCAAACAGTGAAGAATGACTGGGAGAGGGCAGCCAAGGGAAGTCATGTCTGAAAGGTCAAATTTAGAAGCCTAAAGGCTTTTTTTTTCAAATTGAAGAGTTCAGTATATTTGCTCGTTGGGGGTTGGTAAGCTTACCGGTGGACTATTAAATTGTTAAGAGTGGTGTATCTGTTCTGTTCTTTGTGTTGGTGTCCACGCTCATGTGTTTACTTCTGCAGTGAGATACAGTGAGTTTAGTCGCACAATCACCTTAGCGAAGGTTGCATGGGTTGCTCAACCTCTGGCATGAAAGGTTTAAACGGAGACGCTGCATCACGGAATTGAATCTGCAGTTTGGAAAATAATCTGTAGGGCAGAAAGTTTCAGTGCAGGAATGGAATGAACCTTTAACGATGCCACATCTGAGGGTTTCTTCATTTTACAACACAGTGACACAAAATTCTGTCTTTTCTCATCTCGTGTCCGGTTGGTTGTGTTAATAAATGCTACAACTGATTTCTGACATGCTCTAGTGGTAATATCTATTTTATTACTCAATGGGGAAATGAGTTTGGTCCATTTTTAACTGTATATGATCCTGTTGAGTAACGTCTGTGTGCTTTTAGGTTTTCTATATAGCATACCATGATTTGGTAAGCCAGTGGACTTATAAATGTATAATGTGTAATGTGCTCTGCTGATGTCGCTCTGTATCAGTCTGCCCCCCCCCCCCACCCGCCCCACCTTCCGCTGTAGCCTGTTGTGCACCTCACAGCCCAGCAAAGTCAAGTTGCAGCATATTTTTTTTTTGTTTGCAGCTCAGACAAAACTGCGCTCTCAGCTGACCTCTGAACTAAAACTATGTCTAACTAACCACCGCGCAGACACTGATATTACAATATAACTGTGGTATCGCTGAATGTAAATCAGATGAAATGTAAGTGTTTAAAATTTTTTTTGGTGTGTGAAAATTATGATGTTTGTATTCCCAGCCTGGCCCACTACACGCACATGTCTTTTTTTTTTCTTTTTTTTGTAAATCCTTACAGAGCGAGGGGGAGGGTACGAGGTGGATTCATTCCATGATGGCCGTTTTGTTCTTAGCATCTGCCTCTGTGCAGAAAAACAGTCTGTTTTGCCAGCTCAATCTGCTACCGTTGGGTGACAATTAACTCAAGCTACTGTCACCCTTTAAGTGACCCAAAGAGCTACAAGACAAATAAACAGTAAACTAATTACAGTCAGATTACAGCGTTAGTTTGCCTTAGTCTGGTGACATTTGTGTTGATAATTATACGCCATATAGGGTTATATATGCACACACATATATATATATATATATATATATATAGCCTTTGAATTACTTTTCTTGATTTTCAGCACATGTTGCTGCAAAGGCGATTATACGGGACCTTTTTTCCCCCCTTTCTTTGAAATAATTCAAGATCCCATTACTGTGATGCTCTGCTCCGCGTTTTAAAGATCAGGCTCTCTCATACTTTCGCTGGGATCTGTAAACCACATGACCATGTTCCTCTGATGTTTGCCATTTGATTTGTATCTTTGATAGTCAGCTCAAGAGTGATGGGCTTAATGGCCTGCCTGGAGCTGAGTCGAAATCCGCAGTGGACATCACAGGAAATAGAGGGAAGAGCGAGCCAGATGCACTGTGAGGGCTGAGGGTTTGATTCTCACTTTGGCCATACTACACTAAAAATATATCCAGTCAACACTGTGCAGCAAAATGAACTGTGGTTAAGATACACTCAGTGCTTCTGTTCACTTATTACCTCAATCCATCTTTCCCACTTACAATTTGACACCTTGTTGTAAAGTGCCTGCCAGGGCTCTCGAGCCCACAAAATGGTCAGATGTTGTTTATTTTTTTCTTCTTTGTCGTCTTTCTTCTCTTTCTCTTTCTCTTTCGCTCTCTCTCTCTCTTGTTTTTTGGTTGTTGATGGCTGTGACAGTTTTGCGCTTGTCCTTATCTGCATCTTCATGGATCTTCTTTGGTATTGTGAAATAGGTGGAGAAAAACTAATAAAGTGGTTAAGACAACACTTCTGGAGTTCTTCTAGTTTTTCAAACGGCGTTAATAAATATGGTGTGGGATGTTCGTTACGGTTGAGTGGCAGATTAATTTGGCAGATTTCTTTAGACCTGTCAAGCCATCTGGATTACATCTCAACTAAGCAACTACATTCTGCCTGCAAGACACACACACACACACACACGCTCAGAAAAGCATTTAATCTCATTTTGCTGCAGTCAGACTGGATTAACAGCATATTTGCTGTCAGATGGCACGTGTGTGTGAGTGTGTGTTTTACGTGGAGGCAGTGTTCAGCAAAGGCGCTCCGCAGAAAGCCTGATCGCTCGCATAGACATAATAGATTACTCACAAATTTCACGAAGATCGTGTTGAATCGTGACAGCTCATCTGCCCACACGCCACATTTCTTGGCTTTTGGTTCATCTTAACTGTGAGCTCAAGTCTAACCTCCTACTACACAATATTTCATTAACATTATTTATCTCACTTCAGCTTGGTTTCTTCTAACTTCCTCAAAGTCCAGCCTTTACAGTCTGGTGGCCAACAAGTTGTGTTTACACCCTCTGCATCTCTAAAGCTGCTTAAAAAGCAACACGAACTCTAATTCAGCTGATTTTCTCATACAAAGTTTCTTTTATCTTTTTTTGAAAGAGGATTGTTTGGTTAAAGGAATTCCCTTGAGGCTGTCAGTGTGTTTGTTGCCAGAGAAAAAGAAATAAGAAATATGTATGAGCTGTTTTCCAAGAAGATATTAATAATCTATGGGCTGCAGGAAAGAAAGCTTTAGAGAAAACTGGTTTCTGCTGCTCTAGATTGAAATATAAGCGGCCATTGTGTGGGTCACAGCGCCATTTTCGTGCAGACCTGATTGTTGGCTGGAAAATTTGGCAATAGTGGAGTCTCGAAGGTGACCTTTGTGGCTTCAAGGATAGGCTGCAAATGGGACAGCCTAAGGGATTTTTAAGTAGTCCTTCAACAATAAAATATAAAAGATGGATGCAGCCACCGTGACATCATCAATTGGTGTCTGAAGTCCAGTTCTGAAGCGTTTTCACCATCACTATCTTGTTCTCAAAAATCCCGATATGACAACGAGGGACGGATCCGACCGTGCAACTGCCTGAAAACCGATGAGCATCAAATTCCGTTCCAACTCAGTTTTATTTCTATAGCGCCAAATCCCAACAGTTGCCTCAAGGCGTTTTATACTGGAAGGTAAAGACCGTGCAATAATGCGGTGGACCAGGATTTTTAAAAAACAGAATTAATTGTTTATTCAGTGTGACCCAAAATAAGTGACTGAGCTCACAAGCTCAGCAGGAAAGTGTGACAGAGGTCAAGTCAGAAAGCTGTTTTCCCACACAGATTTCTATACGACTGGAAGTCTTTTTGCAACCACGACTTATGGCCATCTGATGGCACGTCTGCTTTGGCCTCACTTTCCAGACGCAGAAGCTACTTCCATATTTTATACTGTTTAATGGCTACAGCTGAACATGAACAAGAAGTGAACAGGGCTCAACAACACCCACCTGCCACATGCCTAATAATGCCTAAGTTGAAGCCTAATTAGAGTTTAAATTGGCACGCTATATAAAAGAATGCTCCCTGTGCAGGTGTTATGAAGGTGGAAATGAGAAACCAACCCCCTTTTTTTTGTTGCGCCAGGTTAAATAAACATGCCTCTAGTGTAAAGCTCTTCAGTGTTTTGATTTCTTTTTTTGAGCCAGCAGTTCAGTTTAATTTCAGGTTTAGGGGGCTTCAAATCCCAAAATGTGTGATTATAATGATGTCACTCTTTGAGCAATGTGATGTAACTGATTTGGAAAAGGCCAAAATAATCATTGCAACACAATCATGCAAATAACATATTACAGACAATGGACCTGCCAGTAAAAATCCAATCACCTCTTTTAAATTGTGTAAATGGAGATCATTATAGCTTGATAATCTATGAATTTACCGGCTTTTAACACTGACTGTGATTCATACAGTAATAAAACAACTCTGTTTATGGCACTTTGTAGTCTGTAATTTAAATGAATGAGTTTCCCTTGAAATTCTCAAGCCTTTTCTGTGCAGCATCCAGCAAGCAGCACAACCAGGCGAATCTGAGCGAATGATACGGGGAACATTTGCTTCACTCTGAACACACCGTTAGCCACATTAGTGCTCATGGACGCTCCTCAACATAGAGATTTAAGGACATATTTCAAGAGTCATCAGCCAATCACTCAGATGGATAATTAGTCAGTCAGTCAGTCAGTGAGTCATGTAGTCAGTGAATATTGTTTTTCATTGTTAATTTCTGATTCCTGGCTCCATCTTTGTGTTGATATCGCCTCTGTCACAGCTCGTTAGCAGAGTCACATGGCGTGTTCCTTTCACCCCCCAAACCGTCTGTTTCCCAAGCTGTTGAATTAAAGATACCTTATTACCTCTGTCTTAGGGTGGCAATTTATTATAAAAATCCTTACGTGATGCGTCACCTGCTCCATCTCAAACATTAATATTTACAGTAAATCTTATTCCTTTTCATAATCTTGCTGAATGTTTTTTTTTTTTCTCATATCGTGCAGGGCAGACTTGGCGAGGACAAGGGTGCCAGTCGTCCTCATGGCTACAGAAGTGGAAGATTACAGATGGATTTTATTATCGCTGCAACTCATCACTTCATTGTCATGAGCTCAAGCAGCTCTTAGAGATCTCTAAGATCCTCTCATAAGTTTACAGCTGAGCAATTCTTCACTGCCAACTGCTTTGCTCTGAAAACTTAGCTTCCATTATCCAAACTACTTTTAGCTGGCCTCATCTCATACTTACCTTTGAATATTTACAGAACGCTTTCCCCTCTTGATAAATACTTTCTTCAAGGTTTTTATATCACCAAGTTTTTCTTGACATACTTTCAATGCATCTTCTGTCAAAAACACTTCCATCTCCTTCTTTCCTTTGCTTTGACACTCGTTTCAGCATACCCACCAGCCCTGTGGCACTCTTTTTTTGTGAGGCTCTCTTTAGGGTATGCAATGCTTCCTTTCTGCCTCTCAGTATATTTTTAGAAGTTGTTTCACACTTGAGTCAAGTGTGAAACATCTGAGGGTGGCTGTGGCTCAGGAGGCAGAGCAGACTGTCTGTGGTTCGATCCCCAGCATGTCAAAGTATCCTTGGGGAAGATACTGAAACAAAAGTTGCCCCCAATGCTTCCATCAGAGTGTGATTGTGCGAACGTTAGATTAAATTCACTCAGAAACAGACGGGGAATGAAAAAAAAAAAAAGAAAGTCTGGGGGGTGAATGAGGCTTGTAGTAAGAAAGCACTTTGTGTTCTCAGAGTAGAAAAGCTCCATATAACCTTAATACTGTGTGAGTGAAGGAAAGCCGGGGGTGGGGGAACAGCAGCAATTATTCTAAAGACATTAAATTTGGAGGTTTATAGACTTGCTTCAAAACATTGCAGCAGACATATTACCCTCATCATGTGATCTTACGATTGATCGTTTGAACAGTAAACTCAGACTTCTCTTCTCTGCTGCTGACAGTTTTATAAAATCCTGGTTTTAAAAATTTTAACAACCTGTCTTTTAATCTAAACTTTGATCCATTACACTGATCCATGCTTTGATCACTTGCAGGATTGATTACTGCAGTGCTCTTCTTTCTGGTCTTCCAGAGAAATCTTTGTCATCACTACAGCTATTTCAAAACTCGGCTGCTCGTGTGTTGACAAGGACTAGAAAAAGAGTCCACATTACACCTGGTTTAGGGTCTCTGCACTGGCTTATTCAGTTTCAGAGTTGAATTTAAGATCCTTTTTTTGCTTTCGAGACTAGTTCAAGGCCTTCTTATCTTTCTAATTTACCTTTATCCTACAAGCCCCCCAGAGCCCTCATGTCCTCAGATAGGAAAATGTTAGTTATGGAGTCACAGTCATGGAAAGGCATCTTTCCACTTGTATGGAACAGTCTATCTGAGGACTGCTGGGGTTTTTAAAACCAAACTGAAGACTTTCCTATTTAGTTTGGCTTTTTAATATGTTAGTATCTGTTTATCAATTTATTTTATTTTACTTTTCATTTATTTACTGATATATTTGAATCCTCTTTTAATACATGTTTTTTTCACCTTAGTTACTTTTATAATTAGCTTTTACCTTTTTATTTTGGTAGGATGGCATTTTCCTTACTTTCCTTCTAGAGCACAGACTAGGCCTGGGTGGGTGCCCAAATGTCTAGGTGGCGGTGTAGGCACAGATGATGGGCGGGTGTAGTGAAGGGAATGCATGTGTACAGAACTTTCAGTCGCATCTTTATTGTACAGTATGTAAAGTGCTATATAAATAAAGTTTTGATTGATAAGCACCAGGATGTTTACCACTCATTTATTTTAAAAAGTGCTTGATGATTACCTTTTTAAATGTAATTAATACAAATGCACATAAAAAATAGCCTATTGTTTTTTTCAGTTGGAGGAACTGCAGTTTATGTTGCTTCTCCAATGGCATGATTTCTCAGCCATGGTGGGACAGACAACAGCATTTTATACAGTGGTGTGAAAAAGTGTTTGCCCCCTTCCTCATTTCCTGTTTTTTTGCATGTTTGTCACACTTAAGTGTTTCGGAACATCAAACCAATTTAAACAATAGTCAAGGACAACACAAGTAAACACAAAATGCAAGTTGTAAATGAAGGTGTGTAGTAGTAAAGGTGAAAAAAAATGCAAACCACCATGGCCCTGTGTGAAAAAGTGATTGCCCCCTAAACCTAATAACGGGGTGGGCCACCCTTAGCAGCAACAACTGCAACCAAGCGTTTGCGATAACTTGCAATGAGGCTTTTACAGCGTTCTGGAGGAATTTTGGCCCACTCATCTTTGCAGAATTGTCCTAATTCAGTT
>VUQK01019431.1:25631-39725 GCA_015106715.1 Bujurquina vittata
GCTAAAGTGCAGTGTAAAGTATATTTAAAAATACCAAGTGAAAACAAAGATACTTTTCCTCATTGGTAAAGAGACAGTTTGTTTTGGTTTGCGGCACACAAACCAAAATGTCAGCATCAACAGCTTGCTCCAGAAATTGCAGCAGCACAGTTATGAGAAGCCACAGGACTCATATGAACAGTGTCAGCTTGTTACCAAAGTGCACCTTGCAAATCGCTGTCTCCAGGCGTAAGGAACAGAACTCAAGGAGCGAAAGGGAGGGAAGAGGATGTAAACACAATGGCTGAGCTAGTAGCAATTATGGTCAGAATGCAAGGAATACACCAAAACATGTGACCTTTATGGACGCCGTGTTTACCTCCACCTACTCCACAGTTTCTGGAGTGTTTCTACATGTTCACAGAGCAGCAAAACTGGCAAAAACAGTGCGATGGTGACTGCTGCCAGGCTTTTACCGTCGTCCAAAAATATCTGTGCTCTGACCACCTCATCAAAAATGGACAAATCTGAAACCAGCTTTACTCATGTTAAAAGGTGTGTTGAAAGAGGGAGTAAGCAACGTGAGCACTGCTTACTTTTGCATGGCAGCACATCTGGTGAGTGCCCGTGTGATGTGGGCACGCTGGTTGGACTCCTGGCTTTTGCAGAGTTACAAACATTTCAGTTAGGAAGCTTGCTTTCTTGAGATTCATTGAGGGGTTGAGATAAAAAACGAGCGGTTACATTTATGGAATAATCTTTGCCGTGCTTGGATATTAACAGCGTTTTCCTGTGATGAAGGCCTGTGCCTCAGTGCATTCATCACCCTGAGCCTAAATTATCCCGTTACTTATAAAAACACGACCTATCTTAGCTTTTTTTCATGATTTACACAGTTCTGTTGTTACATTATGACATGGCAACAAAAAAATGCCACAATATTTATTTAAAGAAAATATTACACATGCCACTAGAGGGTGTCAAAGCCACAGTGTTACTAATTGCATTGTAGGTATGTCAGTATTAGAGTACTGTTTTTGTGGCTTGACCATGACTATGTAACTACGGAAGAGAATCAGGGCACAAAAAAAATCTCAAAATTCTGACATTAATCTCTGTGACAGCTTATAATAATAATATCTGAACGGAAGACGCTGATGAAGATGGTTTATAAATGACTAACTGAAGACCATCACAATGACGAGTTGACTAATTGCTTCCTGAAAACATGTTGGTTTGTGGCTCTAGAAATCATGAGCCCAAACCACAATGTGGCAAAGTTTGTGTTTTTGTTTAGTTTGTTTGTTTAGTTATATTTTTAGTTGAGAGACATATACTCACTCACTGATCACTTCATTAGGTACATGTAAATAGTATGGGAGGGACCCCCGTTTGCTTTCAGAGCTACTTTAATTCAACAAGGTGCTTGAAACATTCCTCAGAGATTGTGGTCAGCACCACACAGCTGATGCATATCCATGGTGTGAATGTCCTGTTCCACTACATGCCGATTTCCACCGCATTCATCAGACCAGGCAACATTTTTCCAGTTTCCTACCATCCAGTTTTGGTGGTTTGTCCATTGCAATTGTAGCCTCGGTTTCCTGTTCTTAGCTAACAAGAGTGGCACTCGGTGTGGTTTTCTGCTGCTGTAGCCCATCTGTTTCAAGGTTCGACATAATGTGTGTTCAGAGATATTCTTCTGCATGGTTGAAAAAAGTGGCTATTTGAGTTACTGTTGCCTTCCTGTCAGCTGGAAGCAGTCTGGCCATTCTCCTCTGACCTCCGTCATCAGCAAGGTATTTTCACTCAGAGAAATGCTGCTCAACCAACAACCACATGGCACATTCAAATTTACTTTCTTCCCCATTCTGATGCTCCGTTTGAACTTCAGCAGGTTTTCTAGACCATGTCTACATGCCTAAATGCACAGAGTTGCTGCCAAGTGATTGGCTGGTCAGATATTTGCATGATCGTGCAATTGAACCTAATAAAATGCCTAATGAGTCTATAAATAGATGCCAAAGCACTCAAATCAGCCTTTGTTGTAGACAAAGCCTGTTGTTTTTTTTTGTCATAATCCAGCATAATGCTCATGTATATGGAAAGGCTCAAAAGTTGAAATCAATATCAGTTATGCTTAGTTGGTGATTATAAAAACAGACACAGCACCAACAGAGAAGCTGAAGTGTCAACAATTCCTGCACATGTACAATGTCAGCGCTGTTTATTTTGGAGCAGCAAAGCACATTACAGCACAGTGAGGTCATAAGGTACAATGTGCCCTGAGTGTGACTATGACTGACTTCATTTATATGATCTGTCTTACCTAAGTGCATTTTTCTTTCTGTGCAGTCGGGAGAAAAAACTATTGAAGCTACATATGAGCGCACGCGCGCGTACACACACACACACACACACACAGAGCCATCTGTAAAATGATCCATTTGTGAACAGACCACTTTAGTATAAGTCTTACATAATCCAATATGTCCATCTGCAGCCTGTGCACTATAGCAGGACAATTAGATCTTGAAAATTTCATCCTTGAGATGTGCAGTGAGTCATACAGTAAGGTCCTATGTAATTATGCCTTATGTTTTCATTTCTTGTCTTCTACTGTCTTCTCCCGACATACGCTCATATTTCTATTGTTACCTTTATAAAGATGTTTATTTGCATTCTGATCTCTTAAATAGTCTAACCTCTTACTTTAATTAAGACCTAAACCCTAAAACCAAATCCTTACACCTAGGACAGTGAAGACCACCCAAACTGTCCTCACTCTAATGCAGGGGTGGGCAGCTCCAGGCCACGAGTGCCGGTGTCCTGCAGGTTTTAGATGTGTCCATCACACCTGAATCAAATGGCTGAATTACCTCCTCAGTATGCAGTCAAGTTCTCCAGAGTCCTGCTAATGACTTCTATATGTGATTCAGGTGTGTTGGATCAGGGACACATCTAAAACCTGCAGTTGCCCACAAAAATGAAGCTTTGCGGTCACACAGAGACACAGAAATAGGCACATCAACACATACACACACAATTTCAATTAATGAAACACGAGCCACAAAGTGCCTCATGCATTCTTCTCTTGCAGTTCTCAAAGAGTTCATTTGTCAGATTGCAAACAGGAGAATCAGATTGACTCTCACTCACCATATTTTTGGCTTTGATTTGGCTACAAATATTGAATATAGTAAATAATATAGCACAAAAAAAGACACTTAACCAACTTCTTGTCATATCGATTTTATTTTCTTCTCTCATTATTTTGTAGTCTGACCCCTGATCTGTGCTGCCCTCTTCTGGTCAGTTTCTTTTTAAAAAATCCTGACATTTAGTCATTTGTTTAAAGTCATTTTATTTGTTGTTTTAATTTAATCTCAGGTACTTTATCAAGGGTGGCACAGTGGACCAGTGGTTAGCACTGTCACCTCACAGCAAGAAACCCAGATCCTTCTTGGAAAGTGTTTTATCAAAGCTACTGAGTGATTTTTTTTCTTTTTTGTTAAATGATAATAGATAATATCAAGAGCTGGATATCAACATCACTTTTAAAGAGACCTTTTTTAAGGAATTCAATTCAGTTAGTTGTTTGCACAGTACCAGTTCCTAACAGCAATCATCTGAATGCATTTTGCATTACAAGGTGAAATGCCTGCAACATTATAACGGGAGGAATGAGCATAAATATTTGAATTTAGCAAAAATTTATTAAGTATAGCACAGAAAGGCTATGTGTCTAGCAATCAAAATGCTCATTTTTAGCAAGTCCCATTCATCTTTATAGGGTAGAAGATAAAATTTTATAAGACTTTAAGAACCAATGGATGTTGGATTTTGCATGGACTGCATTTTGTCGTCTCGCTTTTACAACGTGAAGTCGGAGGTCATTTTCTTACACTCTTGTTCTTGCAAAGAAATGTGTGAATGCAAGCGGTGAGATGATCACTTAAAATCTGTACATCTCTCTGTTGCAGGGAGGTTCAGCCTCTAACCTGAACATGAACCTGTATGCTACCAAGAAAACAGCAGCGGAAGGCATGTTGGACATCGCCTTGTTCCTGGCTAACATCACACACATGAAGACGGTCATTGAACAGGGTGCTGGCTACAGGTAGATAAGAAGAAGACAAAACTGAAATTGTATATGTGTACTTATTAAATATTAGTGAGAGTTCAAACGCCAGTTGGTTCTCCATGACCGTGCTTACTTTTTCCTGATGTGTTACTTTTTTTTCTTTCTTTTCTTCTTTTATTGCACTGCTTTTATTTTCACTCTTAGGTATTATGCCGCTGTCCTGACGCTCATTTCCTTCTCCCTGGCTCTTCAGATAGTGGCTGGAATCCTGATTATCATAATCGGTAGGCTTTACAGATTTAGTCTGGAGATCTTCTGCTTGAGAAATCCATCTTCCATGTTTTTAACCCTTCATTTTAATACACTAATTCACCCAGACTTTACTTTGCTTGTTGTTAAATATGAGGTGCAGATTTAAAGGAAGTAGCTTTAAGTATAAAATCAAGAAAACAACCACAGAAACTATATTTCTAAGCGCTCCATGTGTAGATTCTTGCTGTCGTTTTTTGTTTGTACATGTGCACTACAGCCCGGCGAGACCTCAACGAAGAGGCCAACCAGAAGTCTCTGGACAGCCTGAACAACACCCTAACCATCGTCATCTTCCTCATCTTTGTCACCGACATCTTCATCTCTGTCTTTGGGATGGAACGCACCGGCCTCTTTGCCAGGATGCATTTCTGACTCTCTAACATAGGAAATGGTTCTAGTACGTAGATCTCTTTAGAACGTAAAAATTAATTCTGAGTCACACACCCCAATCCTGGTCACACAAACACACAGTTATAACGTACTGCCCTACTCACTCACTAATCAACTGTATTACTATTGTATACTTTTAATTCAGTATGGATGGACTGGGCCTATGGACCAACTGGATGTGTGTGTCTGTCTCTATTTTTCTCTTTGCATGGTTGTGTGCTGGTTATCTGTGTATGTGTACGTGTATGTATGTGCAACGTATGCATGCATTTTCTGTGTGTATGTGTGGGTGCAGCTCGTTTGGAGCTGACCCTCCTGCCCTCTTGTCGGCGGTGCTTAAACTTCTTGAACAATCTAATCACCTGCATCATCTGTCTCACCTTCATTGTCAACATTATTAAATCTGCTTTCGGGACACAACGCAGCTGCTTGCTGCGATGGCTATTTCAGCGCTTTATTCTGTGACACACAATCAGCAGAAAGACGTATGGTCACTCAGAAAGATAAGTAGAGACATATGAAATTGGGGCACACAGCCACTGAACAAACTGCTATTACTGTAGCATGACACAACTTTACACTTTTAAATATATAGACATTTTACAGTCAAACACTATATAAAAACATTCCTCCTCAGGGCTAAGGGGAAGCAAACTTTCAGTCATGTCAGTAAAGGTAGATATAATGGTTTGACATTTATATTTAAATATAATCTTAAGTATACTAGATAAGAGCATGCCACTTGATAAAACGCTTGCTTCTGCTGAATAAATGATGGCCTGGCTTAAAACTCAAAACTCTAATGTGGTGATATTTATAAAGCACAGTGATGTATATACATTAAGATAAGTGGAAGCAAAGGCTGCATATGAAAGGGATTAGCCAAGCTCGGTGACTCAGTGGTTTCCTGTCTTCAGCCAAAAGCGAGTTGAGACCAGAAAGCGCAACACTAAAGTTACCAGCTGACGTGACCTAGTTTGGTTAACAAGCAGCTTCTGTAATCTCAGTGCAAGACACTGACTGCTGCTATTTAATGATGAGCAACATATTCATCAGCTGTCCACCATCTTGGACCTGATAAAACCACCAGCTGTAAGGAAAAAAAAGTGTATTCCCAAACTGATTGCTGGAGGTTGCAAGGAGGTTTTCTCTGCATTATTGTTGAGTCTTTACAATATAAAGTGGCTTGACTGTTGTGTTGATTTGGTGGTATATAAACAAAATTCAATTGAACTGAACAGATTGGAGCATCCACATTTTTCCCGTGACCGGTGATTGGCAGATGGTCACGGACCACTCTCTAGGCCTGTGCGACTAGGGCCTTTCTTACTTGACACTAACTTTGTCACATTTCCAAAATGCCAGACAAATTAATGTCAAATGGATACATGATTACGAAGCCTCAGTAGAGAGCAAAAAATTTATTTTGGCACCAGGATGTATGTTGGGCAGTTTAACAAAGAGGTCTTAGACGACTGACTCCCTTTTTGAGCTAGTCTCAAAGTCCCCATTGGAGAAAGCCCAAAGTCTTGGCACCCAAAGGCTGCTGCAAATTCAAAGTTATGCTGCCCAGTCATTTTATAGAGATGAAATTACTCTTGAGCTTGGTTATTTCAAGCAAACAATCAATCAATCAATTCAATTTCCCAACCTGTCAGGCCTTCTTTTTTCTTTTTGGTCACACAGATTTAAAGCAGATTTAAAGAAGCAGTCAAAATCACGCACTCTAGGCAGAGGCTGGAGGGCAGCATGAGTGAATGCAAGCAAGCAACATTGCTGCTCTTTGTATTACTGTATGTAAGTATGGGGTAAACGTGAGAGTGGTGGTTGTGTTTGAAATGTTTGAAATTGTGTGTTTGTGTATCTGTCTGTGTGCACGTGCGTGTGTGTGTGTGTTGCAGCCCGCAGGGACCTTAATGTGGTGTCCAATCAGAAACGACTCGACTACCTGAACAACGTTGCTACGGGCGTCATCTTCGCCACCACAGTGATTAACTTCTTCATCAGCTTCTTCGGCTCCAAGAGGACCGGCTTCTTCCGCTGGCTGTTGGCTCGACTCCACTTTTGACACACACCAGACTATGAATACACTCACATATCCACCAGTATTTTCATCTGCACACTTGCATGACACATGAGTTTAAAAGGTTTGAGTGCTCATTTTGATGAAGTTGGAAAACAAGTTATGTACAAATCACGTTTGTGATTCCTGTTCAAACTTTGTAAAAATCTTTCACGCTGTAATCCAACTAAAATATTTTCACGTTAACAAACTGTCATTTAAACAAGCATGATTTTTTTTGCCGCAATGACACGCTTTTGCAAATATTGTGCTTTTTTTTTTTAATGTGTGTGTCTCCAACTTTTTCTTTTTTACGTGCAATCTCTTTATTTTCTGGGTGTAACTGGTAAAAGTGTAAAACCTGATTGTTTTTAAAAAATTATAACTCACTTTAAAACATGTTTGATGTCAGTAAACGCAGAAAACAGCCATAAATGGGTAAAAATCTATGTCAACAGAGAGCTAAATTAAAAAAGAGTGATTGAAAAGAAAGCCAAACTTTGCTTATTGTGTTTTTACTGAAGGTTGCTTGCTGTTAGTGTTCAGTTGAAGTGAAAATAGTGAATGCAGTGGACCAGAATGCGCATTAAGTGGTTCTAATTTGCAGACTGTAGTCTGTATGTTCATGCATGTGAATAAAATGATGAGAGAAGTAATGTGACTTTTGGCCTGTGTCTGCATCTATTATTTTTACAGATTAAAAACTATAAAGCATCTTGGTCAATGATGTCATGACCTGGTCTCATGCCTGTGTTTCTCCACTGTGTTGTTGTGTGTGCATGCATGCATGTGTGTGTGTGTGTGTGTGTAACACAGGCCGTCGGGACCTGAACAATTCCACTCTACAGAGGCGTCTGGACTACCTAAACAACATAACCACCATCATAGTCTTCATCACCTCAGTCCTCAATTTGTTCATCAGTACCTTTGCCATGAAGAGTACTGGATACTTCCCGTGGCTTATGATGCGCATTCACTGATGCACATGCTGTTACACTTTTAAAGTGCACCACCATAAAAACATACTTGCAGTAAATTATGATGGCCATTCATACAGGAGGCTTGAGCCAGGGTTTGGCCATTTCATCTGTCCCTAACTGTGCACACATCCATTTTAACATCTGTATGCGGTCCTTTCATGTAACGTGGCTCCAGTTTGTTGAGCTCTAACTCTGGCAGAACACACAAGACTTATTTTGCTTTTTTCTGTTTCTAAACAGTAAAATAAAAATATGCCAAAACACTTTTCCTCTCAGTGATTTGTCTAAGGATCATATATTATTTGAATGTGCTTGAAACTCTAATGTACCGTGTGGACTCCCCTTTTGAGACTTCTTTATCTAATGGTGCCAGCTAGTGAAAGGACATATGAATTTTATCCATCCATCTGCTGAAAAAATTAAAAAAACACTTTTTTTTCGAAAATATATAGCAATATTACATGGCTGTAACTGCAGAAGGAGTCAATTTGCATTGAAATATATTTTAAAAAATAAAATTTGACCTCTAATATGTAATTTAAGGATGATAATGTATTGTAATTAGCAATCTAGCAAAGCCTCTACTGGGCTGTGCAGTAAAATGGACAAAACTGCAGGATAAGAAGACCTGCGCCTCTACCGTATTTTCCAGAAGAAAAGCGCAACAGAATTCTCGGCTTGCCCGTGACTTTTAGCCTGTTTTTCCGGGAAGGGGAGGTGAAGATGAGGTAAACATTTTCCAGAAATGAAACTGCACGATCAAACTCTTCCATTTTGCTCTTAGAAGGTAAAGTAGAATTTGTGTCTAACTCGATTTTACAAATATAGTCTATTTCTCTAACCTGTGAGGCATGTTATTTCTTGGCAAAATATAATTTTAAATAATGCTGCAGACTGCGTGCAAATGAACAAATACCAAACATAGTCTGACAACGGTGAGGTTGATAGAGAATGTTACAATAGATCCAAATACTAAAAAGGATGTTTGGCTGCGGTTTACAGCGGCAGATAGCCTGTATTTAGCAGCTAATTACAAGTTTATTTTATATTTTTACTCTTTAGGCATATAAAAGATTTGCTGTTGGTTTCAAATCTGTTGCAAATTGGCACCTTAAGTCTATAGCCTATAGATTAATAACCAATCCCGAGCTAATTGATGCATCATAGATTGAATGAAGGCTGATCGTTTATGTTGGCGATTTTCCAAGGAAGGTTTTCTTTATATCTGCTTTCATCGGTCCACATGTGAGTCTGCAAAAAATGCCTCTTCTAAACAGTTATTCTGCTCACTTTAACAAGAATGCATTTTTCATCGGAGTGCTAGGAGAAACACAATGCAGACATTACGGACACACAATGACATTAAGGGATGCCCTCTGTGCTGATGTAGACTTCATGGGGTCTTTGATGCACGTCAACCCTGATCTCTCCCTCTATCCTAATTTCCTCCCCACTACTGAGGAACTATTAAAGCATAACAAAGAAAAAAGGAGGAGGAGGTCAGGTTGGGTTTTGGCAGGTGCTGCTGATGCTGAATTCTTCCCATCTTCACATTGGTTGCAATGTAAAGTCAGACATTGATTTAAAACTCTTTGTGTTTTTAAAAACCATAATCATCTCATCCTTTCTCATCATTTAGAGATGGATTCAGCCAGCAGCCTGCGATTTGAGGAACGGTTCCTGTGTTCTATCTGTCTGCATGATTTCACTGATCCCGTCTCGACCCCATGTGGACACAACTACTGCAAGACTTGTATCACTGAGTACTGGAACAACAGTAATGTGACGCAGTGTCCCCTCTGCAAGGAGAGATTCCGCAGGAGACCTCAGCTTCAGGTCAACACAGAGTTCAGAGATATGGTGGAGCATTTCAGCAGCATGAGGGTAAAGGGTGGAGAGGAGGACCTTGCTAAACCAGGGGAGGTGCCCTGTGACGTCTGTGATGGACAAAAGCGAAAGGCCCACAAGACGTGCCTGGTGTGTTTGACCTCATACTGCCAGACTGACCTGCAGCCTCATCAGAGAGTCGTGAGCCTTAAGAAGCACAAGCTGATTGACCCTGTATCAACCTGAAGGACCGTGTGTGTCAGAAGCATGACAAGATGTTGGAGCTCTTCTGTTGCTCAGACCAGGTGTGTATTTGTTTCATGTGCTTGAAAGACGACCACTTGACGCATGAAACGGTCCCATTAGAGTGTGCGTTCAGACAGAAGAAAGCCTTGCTTGAGAATGTAACATCAGAAATGAAAGAAATGGAGAAGACCAAATCCAGGCATGTGGATGAAGCTAAACACTCAGCTCAGCAGAACAAGGAAGAGTCAGAACGAGAGCTAGCAGATATTGTTGAGGTTTTAGGAACTCTGGTAAGCTCTCTGCTAAAAAGACAGGACGAGCTGATGAAGCTAATCCAAAAGAAACACAAAGAAGTAGAAAAACAAGCTGAAAGCCACATAGCTCAGTTGGAAGAAGAAGTTGTTGAGCTGAGGAGAAGAAGATCTGAATTGAAGCAGCATTTACAAACAGAAGACCATCTCCACTTCCTGCAGAGCTGCCCATCCCTGCAGCACCATGCACTCAATGAGGAGCTAACTGACCCTCTGTCTCTCTCTGCTCCTCCATCTATACGCTGCCTTTCTAAAACGAGTCTACAGATCTATGTAGGGATGGTGAAGAAGTATGTTGCTCTGATGGAAAGAGCACTTGGTAATGAGATGGGCGTTCTTATTCGTGAGCTCAAGTTGCCTGATGACTGTGATGCCGCTGAGCAGGCTGATGCAGCGAAACTACTGAGTGATGAAGAGTGGATAATAGAAGATGATCTTTATGAAGAAGAGTGGAAACCACCTCAGGACAAGCTAATGATGATTCAGCAGTACGAATCGATGGATGTGAGTTTTAATGGCTACATAGCCCATCCAAAACTCATGGTGTCTGAGGGTGGCAAGAAGCTGACGTGACGTACACATGAACGACCTTTCTCTCCTTTATTCGAGCGGGTATTTTTAACCCTACGTCCTTGCAACAGAAGGATTTTCCTCAGGCAGATTCTACTATGAGGTTTGTGTCAGCGGGAGTAAGGCCTGGATGTTGGGAGTGGTCAAAGAGTCTGTAAGCATGCTAATGGGTTTCCCTCCCAAGGACAAACAGGGAGCCTGGACATTAAGCGCTAAGTACACAGAATCTGAGGAGCAATATTTCGCCTGCGATGACGACAGTCCTCTTTTGCACGTGAGACAGCGATCCCAGAAAGTTGGTGTGTTTGTCGATTATGAGAACGAAGAAGTCTCCTTCTATGACGTGGATGCCAGGACTCTGATGTACTCCTTCACAGGATGTACCTTCAATGAGAACCCATCAGTACTAAAAGCTCTTCTATTTTTTCCTTTTCCTTAAGCAACAGGCCTAAGCTGTATCCTATTTTTGGAATCTTCCCCAGGGGTTGTGATTATGACAACACACTTGTTATCACTCCTATGGGGATCCAAACTTAAAGTGCCACATTTATGTCAGAGGAAATTAATGTTCTACTAAAAGTCAGAATATTAATTTACCAACGAGAGATAGCCTACATGTTTTGGAGTATATAATTTCTCAGAGACCTCATAACAATTAAGAGGCAGGAGAAGTAGTAGTGTGACATATTCCAGGAAAAAAAGTGGGTGTAAGATAATATATTTTGTTTCTAGCCACCAGGTCACTGATTTAAGAAGTAGAGAAAAAAAACAATTATAAAGTGTATGTTGCCTTATCAGTATTTAACCAAAAGGTGGCAGTATTGATTAACTATTACCTTTTTTTAATCAACATGTTATGGCCTACATGTCGTAACTTTTTTAGTACATCATTTTAATGCAAAGACTATCACCTGGCATGCTACTGCAAATCATACCTGATACCTTTTAAACCAGTTGGTTTAATTGTTATGGAAATATATGTGTAATGTTTCTAGATAAAAGTGCATGTCCTTAAAATGAGCTCCTGCGACCTTTTGTGTTTCAGCTTTTAATCATCCTCTTCTTAGTGGCCATCTGATGTTGTTAGGCTAGCTGCAAATAAATCCAAAGTGGGAAAAAATAGTGTAGCAGCCTGAACACTCAGGAGTGAAGTTAGATGAGCCAATACACATTAAATGTTAGCATTTTGGATGACTGAGAACCTACACAAACATTCTTCCTGTGTCCGCGTGGGTTCTCTCCAGCTTCCTCACACATTCCAAAGACATGCAATTAGAGGGGTCAGGTTAATTGGTGATTCTGAATTGTCAATCTTCATCTCATCTTCAGACACTTGGGCATTAACTGATGG
Source organism: Bujurquina vittata (assembly GCA_015106715.1). Lineage (NCBI taxonomy): Eukaryota > Metazoa > Chordata > Actinopteri > Cichliformes > Cichlidae > Bujurquina > Bujurquina vittata. The sequence goes on from VUQK01019431.1 coordinate 37,744, forward strand.
AAGAAAAATTGGGAAGTGAGACTACACGCCTGAAGTGTCAAAACTCTTAAAACCTCAAGTCGAAACATGAATGTGTTAATACTGAGGGATAGGCTATGGGTTTTGGTGGTGCAACACATTTTGTGCAGCCAAGACCTCATAACAATTTAGAAGTAGCAGAAGTCAAAGTATGACCTAGCACAGGAGGGCAAAATCTCTGTGCATAATATATACTGTGTTTGAAATCATGTACAAACATGGTTATAAACATAAATGTTGCAATATATGAACTTGACCAGAAGGTGGCACCATTGTTTAAACATTGTACTGATCTACTGTACAGACTTGAGGGTCTGGAAAGTGACATCATGGGAAATCAGTTGCATTTAGCAGTCACTTTCAAAATGCTCCTGTGCATATTTTATGCACATTAGTTTTACACTCATTCCTTACACTTTTGCTGATGACATTGCTGACTGTCAACATGTTTATGCTAAATAAAAAGGTATTTCTTAAAAATGATCTTCTGGGACCTCTTTTTTCCCCCTGTCACTCCAGATGACATTGAGCTCTGCTGTGTTTACTTGTGAGTAATGGGTTTTAGGAGTGGGGTCCTATTATGCTGAAACTCATTTTTCCAGTTATATTCACTTTCCCAACCTTGCCAAAAAAAAAAAAAAAATCTGCATTGATTAAAAACACACATTAAGAATTACTGGTAACTGGAAAAAAATCATTAAAAATGTTCACAGTTTGCAAACACAGTTTAGAAACCGTATTGGTCCACCTCTCTCAAGGGGAACTTTAGCCTCCAGACTATTTATACCTTCACTGTCTGACTGACTGGCGCCAAGGGAACTGAGACACTGTAAATGTGTGTGTGCATGTGTGTTTGCTCAGCATCTAGTTAGAAATATTTCTTTAGGATAGTGTGTTATTGTACTTTGGAGAGGCAGACAATGAAAAAGACTCAGCAGACACCTTGCTAGTACTGATTTGGACTTTTTCCTTCAGGAATGTCTCAATTCTTGATGGCATCGATACAAGAAGGTGCTGGAAACAAGCCTCAGTCGGACCCTACGATACGAATGTCAAAGCAGAAATCAAGACGCTGAGCTAGCAGTAGCAGCACCCGCTGTGGTCTTCTGCTGCTGTAGAACATCCATGGCTCTATGTGTTGTACATTCAGAGATGCTTTTTCGCATACGTTGGTTGTAACGAGTGGTTATTCCAGTTACTGTTGCCTTCAGCCTGAAGCAATCTGACCATTCTCCTCTAACCTCTGATATCAATAAGGTATTACGCAGAGAACTGCTGCTCACTGGATATTTTCTCTTTTTCAGACCCTTCTCTATAAACACTAGAGATGTTTGTGCAGGGAAATCCAAGCAGATCAGCAGTTTCTGAAATGCTCAGACCAGCCCATCTGGGTCCAACAATAGTGCTACATACATCACCTCTTTAACAACAGTCTGTTAACATGTGGGAACTGAGGAGACCAGCTGCTGGACTTTTGTTTAAGTAGAGGATTCTAGCTGCTCAACAGTCCTGGATCTTGTTTGACATATTTTTTGATTCATGATGCTCCAAATGTTTTCAGCTGGAGTGCAGGCAGGCCAGTTCAGCACTTAGACTCTTTCTCCTAGGAAGCCATTCTTTGGTAATAGATGCAGTATGTGGTTCAGCATTGTCTTGCTAGTTTCAGCATTGATGGTGTCTTTCAGATGTGCAAACTACCAATTCAATAAGCACAAATGCACCCCCCATACCAACAGAGCGCCCATGGTCTCTCTCCCCTTTAGTCCAGAGGATGCTGTGTCCATCCATCCATTCATCCATCCATCCATCCATCCATCCATCCATCCATCCATCCATCCATCCATCCATCCATCCATCCATCCATCCATCCATCCATCCATCCATCCCCTTTAAAAAAGTGCAGCTGAACAACACAGATTATTTTTAAGCCACAAAAAGCCTAAAAAGGAGCAACACAAAACATC
>VUQK01019432.1:0-15465 GCA_015106715.1 Bujurquina vittata
TTTTGGATAAGTTAAAAGTGGGCCCCCCCCCCCCCCCCCATCTCCCTTGCAGGGTTCAGTAAGCTTGTTCTGGACTTACTGCGTTCACAAGATTTTCAGAAAACTTGACCTCTGACCTTTATCTTCAGGCCAAAGTCCCCACGATTCAAACTGGTGCAAGATTATCAGTAAACGCATCTTTGGTGTGAATTTGAACATCCTAGGTCACATCATTGTCAGTGGCCAGCATTAAAGTTTATGTGGAATAGATGCTGTTGCTGATTCCAAAGCTATGATAATAGCTCAACTTTTTCTTCAAAACAGCTATGAACGGGCATTTTCAGAAAAAGTACACAAGGCAAGTGATACAGTTTGAAAGAGCAGTACCTGTGTTTTACTGTGGAGGAACAGCAACCCCTCCTGGTTGACACAGACCATACAGGGAGAAGGAAAACCACGCTGGCTCACCTTCTGGGCCAAGAAAGTGTTGGATCCAAACATGGGCAGAGAACTCAGAATCTCTGAGAAATACAGGATCCAGACAAATATTATCAACTGCGGAAAGGGAGGAAGAGAGAAGAAGAGCTACAGAGGGGATAATACTCACCAATGAATTGTATTTTGGCATCTCTAGGGCTAAAGGACTGCATGGCAGCTATCTGGCCCTGGCAGAAATTGACAATTTCCTCCATTTTGTTCCTGAACCCATCCTGTGAAGGCACGTACTCCTTTATCTCTGACCTTAAAGAGAAATGCACAGACTAAATATCAGTATAGACATACAGTACTATGGTACTGTAGATCCAATTAAAAGACAGTAAGAAATTGGCCTATTGGCCAATATACATGGTGGTAGTGAGATGTTTCAAAGAATAAAACATTTCAAAAAAAGGCATTTAAAAAGTGTTCCTATTTACTGCCAGAGAACCCAATGCTCTGTGCTCATAATACAAATCAAGGCATGCCAGGTCTTTGCTTTGTTTTCTACAGTGTGACCTTAAAGCATCCTTCCTTTTACCTGGATATCAGCTTTGATATATACCAGAACTACACTGGCAAAATTAAGTGGCATCCTCTGGGATTTAAGCTAACATGAAAGTGCCAAACAGGGCAGTTCATCTGTTTGCTTGAAGCAGGCTCCAAACGCGTGTCAACCCCCACAGCCTCTCATAGTGAAACGTCCAGCCTTACAGTGTCAGAAAGCACGCTTGCAGCCAAAATTATGTTTGCTGGTACATTGTTGTTCTCTTTGGATAGTTTTCCTGTTCATGACAGCTTTATGGAAGTTCTTTTTTCACGACACATCCATTTGGATGCCATTAAATACAGAACACTATTTGATTTGATTACACTTTCCCCCCACATCATTACATGTTGCAGGACAGCTGTAAAGAAATACAGTTTTTCTTAAGACGTTTTGAGCAGTCGCAAGTGTCTGTGATGTAATGAAAAAAATCAGCTAAAGTTCACACAGTAGGAGCTACTGAGGAAGCCACAGGAAGTGAATTATAGGTATTAAAATGACTGACTTTTTGCAGGCCCCAAAAGGGAGCTGGTTTTTTATTTTAAAAATCAAGAAAAAATTGGTTACAATTATTTTAAAGGCAAAACAACATGTAGCAAATGTTTGGCAGCCACTTAGTGCCTGTCTTACTGAATGTGCATTTAGCACATTTAATAAGAAGAGAATAAATCTGATGAATGATAAATGTGCCTTAATGCTATTGCATTGGCACACTCAATTAATAAATAACTTCGATATTATAAAGATGGAAGAGCAGCTTTTTGCTTTTTATATTTGGCATTTAACTAAACAAAACTATGTTAAGTTCAAAGAAGGACGTTTGTGTGTTTTAGAGAGGGCTAGAACTCTTTGAGGCAACAACAGATTGCTGTCCAGACTCATCAAAGCCAGTCTCACTCTTTAAACTGAATATACAACTCACAGTGACGGCTGGTTCTGCAAGCCCAGAGCCAAATGTTGCAGGGCGGACAGCTGAGCTATGTGCTGGACTGGTGGGGACCCTCCTGTGGCCGGAGGAAGCATCAGTTGCCGATTCAGATAGTCTGCAAGAAGCTATAGACACAGACACACACATGAAAACAGAGTAATGACTGGAGCTAGACCAGAATCAGGAGAATTCTGCCTGCAGTCAAGTCATCGTGTTACCTGCTGGTAGTGGAAATCCACGTAGAGGTCACTACTGAATGAAAGAGGCGTTGCCCACATCACTCTCCTCAGGACCAAGGAGATGGCGTTGTCATCCACCAGAAAGTCAAAGAGGTATTCCTCAGCATGGAGGGGACGCGCCGTCCCATCTGACGAGCGGGGAGCAGAGGAGTAAAGAGAGGAGCCCAAATGTGTTCATCTTTTTCTTTGCTCTATGGCTCTCTAGTTTTACTGTATTGTACACATTTAAAATAACATGTTGGTATCAAGATGCTGTCTTTTAGCCAAGGCCTTGCTTATTTCAGCAATACAGTGCCAAATCATGACATTACAGTAAAATCATCTGGGTGCTGAACTACTGAAAATAGCAGAATGAGCTGTTTAGCATTGGCAGAGAAGATCTGGCAAGTTTTTCACGGGCCACATGCTCAACTCTGCTGCTCAACCACATATTTTTGTGAAAAATGTGGCATTCGACGGAGGAATTACCACTTCTTTCGGGGTAAAGTCAGAAACCTTTTAAGCAGTTATTAGATTTGACCGGTGAGTCTAAACTTGCATTTATTGTCTCAATGACCACTGAAATCAAACGTAATTTACACAATGACATAACTAACCAGATGGTTCTTAATTATGCACAAACACCTTAAAAGGCATCAAGTTTGATCATGCAGGTGATCGACTTAAGTAGCTGAAAACCTCATGAGTAAAAAGGAATACATGTTTAAAGAGTTCTCCGCCATGGTTTGTATATTCTGGTTGTGTGCCATGCCTCTTTTACACATAGAAGATAAAAGTACTTTAGTAACAGGTATATCCCTCTGGAAAGGAGAAACCTGTGCATGGTTGATTACAGCTCCTCCCGCAGCCGGCTTTTTTCCTGCTATCCCAAAATTCTAAATGAATTCAGAGCATTTGTACATATACATATATATATGTATATGTATGTATGTATATGTGTATATATATATACATATATAAAATCAGTCTCATTTACCTTGAAGTCTAATGACCAGGATGGAGAACTCTTTGGTTTCTTTGAGTTGGGAGATGCCCATTTCTTTGCACAACTCGATTACCACATCTTCAGCGATCTACAGGAAGCAAAGAAATAACACCATGAAATATGAACATTAGAAAATAGGCACATTTTATTCATAGATAAATAAATGTTTAGAAACAAATCTTACACTAAAACTGTGTATCTTAACGGGAAACTCCACTCCTCCCGGCAGGTGGATAGGAACACGTTGGGAAGTTTTGCCAGCCTGGAGAAAATGACAACACACTCAAAATGAGTGTAAATGCATAGAATGATTGAACAAAAGAGGAAGCATACACTAAAACATTCAATTGAATTAAATTTGGGAAATTCAAGGTCTTTGGTTTGGTAAAGACTGTGCAATATTAAAGAAACAGGAAGAGAACAATGGGAGTAGCAGTCATCTACTGTGAGTGGTTGGGGAGTGAGGGGAAAGACGAGAAAAAAAGAATATAAAGAGAGACCATGAAAAACACATGGAACAAAACACATAGAGAGAGAGTAGGCAGAGGTTAATGATGTACCAGTCAAATGTTTGGACGCACCCATTCATATGAATGAGTGAGTGTGTCCAAACTTTTGACTGGTCCTATACAATAGTGGCGCACACGGGGTACACGGGGAGTGAAGAGAGGGCAGTGATTCAGTGCATCTATGGTCTATAGAAGCATAAATAATGGCTAGTTCAGAGTCACCTGATCCAGGCCTGAATAAAAGCTTTATCAAAAATGGAAAGTGTAATATTAAAAGTAGACTGGGTGTCTGTCTCCCTAATCCAAACTGCAAGCTTTTCACTTTTAAAAACTTGAAGAACCACCAGTAAACTTGCAGTCTGAGAGAGAAGTGTATGGTAATATGAAGTATTTATGATATTATTCAGAATATTGCTCAGAACAAAGGATTTTATAATGTGGTTATGTCTGCTTGCATGCGTAAGTCAACTTGCCAGAACTGCCTCCATCTCGACGTGCGAGGGGATGCTGCGGCGACCACCAAAGCGGAGAGAGCGCTGGAGGTTATTGTGACACAAAGACGCCAACTCTGAAGATGGGGATGGTGTTACTGAATGACCTCTTGAAACATTAAACTGCCATTTCATTTTTTTCTTTCCCTACCTTGGTATGGATGTTCATAATCCTGAGAGATGTCATGTAGGTGGCGCGTGATGTAAGGCTGCAGGGTACCAGAGCAAGGGAAAAAGCCAGTCACCATGACGAGCAGCCGCCAGCCTAAAGTACAACTGGATCTGTAGAAACAAAATCAGATGAAAACTGCAAAATGAAGGATCCTAACTAAAAACCCGTGAGAATTTTTTAAACACTAAAGATGGCTACTGACCTCATAGAACTAATCAAGGTGAAAAAGGGAATATTCATTCATGTTAAAAACATGCAATTCAGCACAGATGTGTACTGCAACCATAGTGTGAAACTGTGCATGTGCATAGAAGGGAGAAGATTAAATCTTTTTACACTCTTCAAGAGGGTCTAATCTATAGACTGCCTAAAGTCTTTTTCGTTCTATGATGAGCACTAATGCAGATTGCTTAAAGCAAGTTGCTTTTTCCTGTTGTCTGCAAAATTAATCAATAAGCAATTTTATTGTTCCATAATACTTAAAAAAAAAAGCATTATCCCTAAAAGAAGCATCTTACTTTACCATTTGAATTATTTTTTTAATATTTATATGAGGTATGAAAGACTAAGTGTCAAATTTGTCTGGTAAAGCAGAACAACATCACATATAACGTGTAAACATGCACTATAAAGTTAAACCAAACAGTGCATCGTTTGCAGCAGTTGTGCCGATTAACCTTTTGTTAGGTTGAAAAAGTTGCCTTTTAAATATTTTTGTTTTTCTTTAAATGTTTATTTGTTCTAGTTAAAAACAAACAAACAAAAAAAAAACAGCTATTTTATCAGGTGTGAAACACTTGGATCTTTCTAGATTAGTTTCACCATCAACCCCAAAACCTATAAATGACTTAAAAAAGTGCAACTGTCTGATCCTAAAGTTCCTCTAGCAAGTTCATCAGTGTCCGGTTGTTCATTTGCCGTCTTGCTTGGCGTAGAAGTACGTCCTCCAAAATATTATATTCCATGTCTCACCTTTAGCTGTTCAACTTTTGACACAATCATCACTTATCTCTTTTTGTTATTTATGTTATGGTTGTCATAATTTGCTGCAATTTAGAGTTTGCAGTATTAATTGCTGCCTTTATGGCGTCCATCTCTGCCTCTTTGACTTGTCACATATTGCTTAATGCCAAGTCAGTTAACTTCAGACGCTTTGTTGTTGAAATTTTTTCCTTGCTCATTTCTGCTCAGTTTGCTTCGAAAATATTTTTTGCTAAACGAGGTGTTTGAGCGGCAATTACCAGAAGCCGCATGTCTTACTGGGTGGCTTTAATAACAAGTGCTCTCTCGTTGCTATCATCGATGAAGAGCTTTATATAATTCACATTTTGGACTGCTAACTGAATCGTAATGAAAACATTCATAGTTACCGTTAATTTTGCTAATAATATGTTAATATTTTAGTTGAAGCTTTGCATAACTTATTAAAGTCCCTGTGCCACAGCACTTCCCATCAAATTTAGTCAAAATCTGAGTCAGTTCACAATCAACGGTTTAGAATTATAAGAACTTACAACGAGATTTTTTATAAAATATGAGAAGTGGTAGATGTAATGTAATATATGCTTCCTATGTATAATACTGTATAGACCTGAATGCGGTATTTATAAGTTCTGGGTTACACAGCACATGATAACTGGCTAGAGTATGGTAGTTCTTGACTCTTGATTGCATTGTATTAGTAAATGTATTTGTCTAACTGCTTGGACAGGTGACAATACACCACAGAGAGTAAAAGCAATGTGCATGATGTAAACTAAAGTTTAATTTGAAATAATGTGTCTTTAGAAACCAGAACAAGTGACTGTGATTAACTTCTTGCAGGGCTGTCACTGGAGGCGAAACTCCCTAGGTCGTGGCACAGCATATTATTGATAAGACATTATTCTATTTGATAAGCTCACTTTGTCGGGTTGTTGGTGGTTTGCTTGATAACCTGGCAGAATATTTCATCCCTCAGCAGCTCCTTTTCCTTCCCTAGCTGAGCAGAAAAGAGAAAGTCATTACTATTAGAGTCCATCAAAATTAGAAGTCCATGCAACTCACAGATAAACTGTTTGAATGTGCACTCACCAGAAGGATGTGGCTCAGACAATCTGTCTGGGCACTCTTCAGGGGCATGTCGCCCATGAACTGCATTAGGTCTGGAAGGACAGATAAAAGGGTGGGTGATGGAATAAGAGAACAACAATCTCTCAGTGTACAATACCACGCAGTAATGTGGATACACTCACTTGTGAAGCACTCGACAGATAACTCATTGATTTCAGGGTCATTATAGAGAATGAGAGATTCCTGGATGGGGGCCTAGGTAAAAAATAAAACAGTTAACTTTTAGTTTTATTCGTTCATATGCTTCATTAGTAGAGACTAAATTGAATCTGGACAATAATTATTTTAGAAATGCCCTACTTTCTGAATTAATTGTGACCGACAGTTATCTTCTCCATAGCATGGCAGTTAATCATTTCTCTAATCCAGTGATCCACACAAAGGTAGGTAAGTAAGTAAAAATGTATTTGTATAGCACACTTCAGCAACAATGCAGTTCAAAGTGCTTTATATCAAACAAATGTGCAGTAAAATCATGCAAAGCAAAGGGTCTGTTATCCCTCAGTGTTAGGGTCATTGATGGCTTTTGCGTAGACGGTCTAAGAATTTGTTAATTCTGGGGAGAACCCGGTGTTTTTGGTTCTAGGCCATACAGTATGTACTGTGTGGTATTTGTTAACATTTGTGACAATTGCGTCTCCCTTCAGGTTGTGTGCGTGTCTGTGATGACACAGGTGCAGCACATTAACTGATGAAGGGACTGATCTTGTATAGAGCTTTTCTACTCTACATGAGCACTCGGAGCACTTTATTCAGCATGTTCCATTCACCCATTCACACGCACAGTCACACGAGCATCGTCTGCACCTACGTCTAGCATTCACACTCCGATGAACACATCGGGAGTAACTTGGGATTCAGCATCTTTCCCACCAATAATTTGACATGTAGACTGGAGCAGCCAGGCATTGAACCACCAACCAATTACCAGATGTCCTGCTCTACCTCCTGAGCCACAGATAGCCTAATTGGTTAATTCAGTGAGATTGCTGTTTTTGGATTGGACCACTGGATTACACCTGGAAATATTCTCCACTCTAACTATTCAAAACACAAAAAAAATCCATATTTGAGGTTCAGTATCTGCACCTAAAGCTAGGTTGGTAAAATAAAAATCATTTAAAGCTGTGCACTGACTACTAGAATTAGACCTGGCTCACTACACAGTGAAATGCGCTCCTGTGACATCAGAGGGATTGTTGTATCTTACCTCTGCGTGTCCAACCACCTGTGAAAAATTCCCTCCACTGGCTGGCGTACCTGTCATCCCCGGTCTTCGATAAACAAGTAAAAGGGTGAAACAAAGTTATTCTCGCCATGTTACGCAAATCCAGAACACTTCAGCATAGTCCACAACAATATTTAGCATTTCTTTTATCCTACCTGAAGTACTTCATGGCAAAGTCCGCCATGGGTGAGTTCATCTCTAAGTCGAGGACTGAACCCTGCATTGAGCTCTGGTGTGACCTCTGAAGGGATCCTTGTACCAAGCTCGAGGGCGAAGCCTCTCTTCTGGGCGGCCTGCTGATGGAAGCCGGAGCTGGAATGGTGGGTGGGCCGACAGGTCTAACGGTTCTCATGCTTTTCCTTCTCTCATCTCTACGGTCTAGGTTGAGACAGTGGTAGTCTGGGGCTGCAGATGGCTGGGTGAGGTCTTCTCGGAAAAGACCAGAGCGTCCTCCATTGCTGCCAAAACGCCAGCCTGGTGAAACAGACAGAAGGTGTTGGCAGGCTGGAAAGAATACAAATAATACTGGACTCCAAAACTACCATAAACATATGATCATGACCACACCTGGCTGAAGTCCCTCCATTGGCAGCAGTTTGATGATATCACCCTTATTGAAGCTGAGCAGACTCTTATCGTCTGTCACAAAACTCTTCAGGGCCACTACATGGCCGGAGTCCTAAAGGGAGGAGAGAAGGATGGACTAAAATTGACGAGGCTCTAAAAACAAGGAGACTGTCAAGATGAGCGAAAACGCTTTCAAAGGATAGATCGTGGAATGAACTATGATTATGAAGAGTGCCTTGATGAGTTCCTGGATGAATAACTGAATCACAGCAACGATCTGAGGAGCCCTGGGTGACTGCAGTGCCACGTTTTCACTCTTCAGCTCCAGTTCCACTCGGTCTTCACCCTGGAGGTCAGCTGACAGCACCTCTGCAAAACTATATTCATAAAGACCCAAGTTAACGTTATCTGGAATGCTGACTCAGTACTAAAAATGGAAAAGGACTGAGGAGAGCGTCTAAAAAAGAAAGCAGATGCAAGCGAGGAGTTAAAAGAAATAACTTATGCCTGCATTTTTTGCATGCAGAATGCTTACCTGTAGCCTTTGAGTAGCCGGAGATGTTTGGGATTTATGCCCGATGCCCTCACCATCTTGAGGAGCCGAATTCCACGATGAGACACGCCCAAGACCTGGGCATCCCCGCTGTCCGGCTGCATACAAACAGGAGATGACTGTAATTAAATATCTGTAAAAAGGGAGTGCTCTGATTTTACTCTAATTCAGGTGAAATCACACAACTAATTACTTCAGTGTGTCAAACAAGACCTAAGACCTGGATGATACACCCCACTGTATATGCTATTACAGTAAAAGGTTAAAGTGGGGTGGAGCAAACTAGAATAGGTGTTATTTCACCTTCAATTAACGGGATATAAAGCTGAACGAATCAATCTTGCTTATTAATATGTAATAACATAGTCGCAGCTTCATGTGCAGCAGCCTTCCAGCAGATATCATTGTGATATTCGCTCAACAAATGAGAGTTTGGGAGATACAATATACACTCTCCTGCCAGTTTATTTAATGTACCTCTTCAAATGCAGAGTATCTAATCAATCGCATGAAAGCAACTCAGTGGCTTCAGGCACGTACACATGACCACGGTGACCTGAAGAAGTTGAGATTAAGGAAGAAAAGTGATTTAAGTGACTTGGAACGTGATATGGTTGTTGGTACCAGATGGGTTGGTCTGAATATTTTAGCAGCTGCGATTTTCCCCCACGCAACTGTTATTCACATAAAAAGCCTCTTTCATTATTTGATCAGGGCCTTTTAACTGTTTCATGCGCTTATTTTTATGTGTTTTTTAAAAGTTTAATATTAAGGTTTTAAAGGTATTCTTACTCTTGAATGTAATTCCAAGATTTGCCATGTAATTTCAGTGCAATAACTTTGCTTTAACGTCTTTGCCAGGCTCACCTTCACGGGGAACAATCTAGTGAAATAGTTTTCCCAGTTGTCTCGAGCTGCAATGACAATCCTCTTCTTCGTGTTGTTGTCCTGGATGGTGTTCACAGTTGTTCCTACGCTGAAATTTGCTGTATTGGATAGCAAAAATGGTGCAACTGAGACACAATCCTTCAAGCCACTGGCGGACAATAATTGGAAAAGCAAGAGTGTTGCATTAAGCTTTATTCTCACCTAGCAGATCTTTCATCTTCCGTCTCTCCTCTCTGCTGATCTTCTCACAGCTGTCAGAGTAAGTGTCCCTGATGATCTGAAAGAGGGGAAAAAAAGCATCACAGAATGTCAAGACTGCATGTGTGCAGTATATAAGGAAGAACATATAGATATACTGACCTGTTCACACAACAGATTGAGGATGTAGGGCTGGTTAAACATCTCTCTGGGGTAAAACACCTGCACATAATACCTGCAGTTACTCAAATTGACTTGTAACAGCAGTACTTCCATGTCAAATTCCCAGTGCTTTTTTGAATGCAGTGTACTGGTGTCAGCCTAAATACATTTCTGCTTTACTTTTGCTAGTGTCTGTTAAAACATTCATCACTTCCTATGTCTCTAACCAACCCCTGTAATAAGCAGCAATCCATAGGCAAAGTGTTTTCCTTGGGAGAGAGTTTGTAGTAACCTCATCTTGATAAAATTCACTCCTTTGCCACTGCCTACATGCACTACTCCTGCAACGGGCAGGTTTTTTGTACCTTAATGCACATTGTTAAACATGCAGCCTGACAAAGTCAAGAAGGTCTTGACCAAATGAAGACAGATCATAAAGGCATTATTCATTATTCATGGGTGGCTGTAGCTCGGGAGGTAGAGCAGGTCACCCACCGAGAGTGGGTGATTGAGGCATGTTGTCTAAAGTGCTTTGAATGCTCAAGTGGAATAGAAAAGTACTATATAAGAACCCATTCATTCAGCATTTACTTACAAAGCATGAAATTTAAGCCCCTGACAGTAAAGTGAACACTGCCTAACCATAGGGAACACCATAAAAAGTGTCTAGAACTAAACTGGTGTAAGGCTCCTGACTGCACTAGTTTGGAAGTTGCTGTGGACTTTCTACTTTCAGCCATCGAGCAGCTGATGCAAGAGTGTTTTCCGAGTAAGACTGTGACTATGTTGTGAAGAGACCCGTCTTGGATGAGTCCTTTTGTTAAGGCGCAATTGAAAAGGCAGGCAATAAAGTGAAAGATCTGATAGGGAGAATTATTGTGGATAATTGATGCACTGTGGAATGAGGGAAGCTTGGGTTGTCAATGTGGTGGCAAAACGTGGACCAACTGTTGCATGGAAGAAGAGCTGCCTGAATTTTGAACAGCATTTTTTTTCAAGGGATTTAACAACTATTTTGGCAGACCTTGTTTTGACACTGCTTGCACAATACCAGCTAATCTAAATGCTAACTCGTCATCCCCGCAGCTTTATTCTGTGCAGGTATTCCAAACTCTATTGTGGATCAAATGCACAGCTACTGGACAGAACACCCTGTTGGGTGGCATGAACTGTAAAACACAGAAATGTAAGAAGCTGATTATGTGTACAAGGGGCATCAGTAACGTGCATCCTGCAACATGTAACATAAAGCAATACAATAGCTGTAAAATTTAGTTTGCATGTTAAGAGCAAGCTTTATGAAGCCAACAAGTGTCTTATTTATTATTAGAAGCTTTCGTAAGGAAGGATACTCGCAACTGGAAATCGATCACCTTTTTAATTCCATTTTTTTACTGCGTTTTTACAAAACCTGCTCCACCCCAAGTTGATGAAAATAGATGGACCCAAAATAGTAAACCGCCACAGGATAAAAACAATAGCGTGAAACAAAGGACATTTGCAGAACTAAATTGGTGATAGTTTTCGGAATAAATACAGGGAACATGCAGGGGTTAAAGGGGGCTGGAACAATGTGGAATAGGTAATTCATTTGATAGGGAGGCAATACTGTAAACAGAGTGTGAATTTTAACCTGTTTTCAGAAAGCGTTTGATCTGACCAATGCTCTCAGGGGGTGCGTTGTCAACGCAGAGTGCTTCCCATTCACTGTCTTTGAGTGTCCAGGCTCTGAGTTTGCAGGACTAACTGGTCCCACTTAACTATGTGGGACCAGTGCAGAGCAGGCTGTGCTATGTGTGTGGCCAATGATGGGTTATGTCAAGGGTAGCAGCCATGTATATAAAGGTTTTCATGCTGATTAAAATGTAAGGTAGAAGAAGTGCAGCTGTGCCTGAAACGTCACTTTGTGCGTGTCTTCATCGCTTTAAGCTGATTAAAATTTACTCACTAAAATTTTTTTTTACCTTTTATACTACTTTTATAGTGTTTAGAGGCTGGAAATCAGCCCTGAAAGTTCATGAAACATCTGTTTATTTGGCTCAAACCCCGAAGAGCAATCAACATCTTGTATCACAACCTGTCCACACAGCATATTACTTATTTCTATGTGATTCTTTCCCTCACGCTGCAATGTTGCACCCCCACCTGCCAGATCCCACTTTAAACCCTGAGAACGTGTTTGGCGTTATAGACACTGATTTGATCAGCTACTAATATATGTGAATCTCTTTGGCGTTTTCGCGTGTATATGAGCATATCTTACTTCTTTTCGCAGGAACAACTTTCCTGGCATGCTGGAGTAAGAGAAGTAAACCCCAGCAGAGAAGCGGTGGAGCTTGGAGCGAATACCTTCATCTTCTAGCATACCGTCATCTACAGTTAATGAACATCAAATGAAGGTTGCTGACAGACATGAATGCCTTCATACAGAAAAGCAGTGGCATGAATGCTAGTGCGCATCATTTATCAGTCAAATATAACCTTAAATATAACATACTGATGCTGATGTGTGGGGAACAGGAATTGAGGCGCCACTCACTTATTGATGGAGCAGCCATTGGTGGCGGGTCAGGAATGTCCTGTAGGTCTGGAGAAGGTGGTGGGGAGTTGGGGGGAGAAGGAGGAAGGTGCACGACGCTGAAGAGGTCCTCCAGGGACTGTTGTTTCTGCCTCATGTTGCTGGAGATGACCCTGCGACCCCTTGTTGATGGCGGGGAAGGCTCTGGTGGAAGGGTCTTTGGAGGGGGGGGTGGAGGAGGCGCCCACTGTTTCTGCAGGCAGGAAAGATAAAAAAGTGTGAAATAATTACCTAAAAGACTGCTATTGTCTAAATAAATTTTCCTTTTTCATAGTTATTTGCTGTCTCCAGACCATTCTGACCTTCGGTTTTGCCACTGGGGCTTTGTTTTTAAGTTTAGCCAGAGCTTCCTCTTTGGGGTCACTCTTCTTTATAAATGTTCTTGCAGGAGGTCTAAGAGGAGGATAAAAAAATAAGTTATTTATAGCAAATGAGACTCATGTATTAAGCCTTCATGCACACGGAGACTCTTGGAAAGTTTTGTTGGGACCTGATGGTAAAATCTTATGAATCATTAACGCAAGACAAAAGAGTTTAAACATTAGTAAACAGATGTCTAATTTGGTGACGTGCAGTACACGAGCTCCATGTGGGACTGTGCTGTTTCCATTCCTGTTCACCTCACACGCCTCCAAATTTCAATGGAACTCTGTGTCATGCCACAGCAACAAAAAAGGTGAACGGGAAGAACAATACCAAGGCTTCATACAAGAGAGGAATAAGCATGTTCTAATTCCTAAGGATGCAGAGATGCTTCAACGTGTGCAGTGAATGAAGTGGTCAGGAGAGCTCTGTGACTGGCTGCAAGCTGGATACATCTGAAGCTAAACTGAAGCTTGACGCAGACACCACGTGTGCTAAAGGGGTAGCTCAGATTTAAGGAGCAAGATAGAGTGCTGAGACTCACCTGACAGGCGTGAAGGGTTTGGGTTCTGGTTGGGGTCGGCTGTTGAACTGTTTGATGATTTCCCGAATGTTGGAAGTGGGTTCAGGTCGAGGCTCAGTATCAGGTGTTTGGGTTGGTGTTTCTTTTTGAGGCTTGACTTCCCTAGCAGGCGGGCTTTTTGGACGTTTCCCTGTGGGAGATAAAATACATGAACCCTGACAAAGGCCACATTCATCTTCTATAATTCCACAGTGTGTCTTTGCCCCGACCGGTTGCGGCAGATGACTGCCCCTCCCTGAGCCTGGTTCTGCTAGAACGTCTTCTTGCTAAAAGGGAGTTTTCCTTCCCACTGTTGCCGAGTGCTTGCTCGTTTTGACTGTTGGGTTTTCTCTGTAATTATTGTAGGGTCTTTACCTTAAAATATAGAGTGCTTTGAAGCGACTGTTTAGATACTGATAAGATGACCAATCCTACCTAATACGCTGCTTTCCCCTCAGGGGCCAACCAAAAATGCTCCAACCTGCTGAGGTCTAGACTCTACAATAAAGATGTCCTGTAGATGGGGTCACTCTTCTTCATAAATGTCCTTGCAGGGTGTTGGGTGTTACAGTTTTTGTCTAACTAGCTATAATCAGAATCAGAATCAATTTAGTGTCATTATATTGACAGACATAAAACGAAATGGCATTCAAGTACACCCGTCCAAGGGAGAAAACTGTCTGCGGCTTGCAGCCATCAAAGGTGCAGTAGGAGTAACAGTTTGTAATTAAAATATGTTACAACAATACTGAAAACATTTAAAGTGAAAGCATACAGGAGAACAGTCAGTCCTGATGATAAAGAAACAGCAGGACTGAAACACTGTCGCATATAGGAAGTGGTATCCCACGTATTCAATTTTGTAAGGATGAAGGTATATCATGTCAAGTTCTCAGCTATTTTTACATGATGAACTAAGCAAAATGAACCATAAACAACACATTATTATTTTACTATTTATTATTATATGGTGGTTGGTTTGGAGATCGTCTTCAGTGATACAAATTCTTGAACCTCTTGAACTTGTTTAATCCTCTTACCTTCATGCTTAGGTGCTACAGGTGGGGGCGATGGAGGAGGTAATGGAGGTAAGCGCTGTTGCTGTCTGGGTGGGCTTGGGGGATGTGTCTTTGGGACTTTGGATTTACCACTGGGCTGAGTGGCTATTGGACAACACGGGAAAAGCACAGAGGGGATGGAGAAAAAACATAACTTGAAAAAAATACTGCAAGAGTAATCATTCAAAAATGCTAATTTAACACCATAGAAACAAAAACAGTCGTTAAACCTCGTACGAAACAGAAAATCAGAAGTCCTGGCATACAATCAAGAAATCAAGAGAATATGAAATCAAGAAAAATATTCTATGAACCTGAATAATGCATGACTAACTCAAATAAATGGAGGAAATTTCAATGGAAGGAATTAAATAGTGGCTGAAATGACTCCAGCACAATCCGCGTCATCCATGGTCATGTTCCAAATTAAGAATATTTTGGGAAGTGGCATCTGAGGCTCCTAAAAAAGCACTCCACCAAAATTCCTAAAGGATGTGGTGGTGGTATTATTGGGTCTATTACCAGGGGGCATTGATGGTTAAACAACAGCTTTGCAGAATATTGTAGCATTGCATCACAGTTATGCTAAAATGTGACTTGGTGTCTATGACTGAGGAGATTCAGTGGTTCATGTGCTTGTCAGAAGGTTGGTGGTTTGAAGCCTGGCTCCTCCTGTGTCTACGTGTCCTTGGGCAAGATACTCAAGATCCATAGAGTGTGAGTGTGTGTGTGTGTGTGTGTGTGTGTGTAGTAGTTAGGAAGACTGCTTAAAGGCACAGTGTTTCATGAATGCATGTGTAATGGGCAAATAGAATAGATAGAATAGAATGCCTTTATTGTCACTATACAGGATGTACAATGAGATTGGA
>VUQK01019434.1:11489-24765 GCA_015106715.1 Bujurquina vittata
TGAGTGAGATAGGGTGGGGAGGGGTGGTGTGGAGAGGGAGTGAAAAGGAGAGAGAGAGAGAGAGAGAGAGAGAGAGAGAGAGAGAGAGAGAGAGAGAGAGAGACTCCGTGCAGCCGGGCTCCAATCCGCCAGTCCTCAACTGAGAAGCGAGGCTGACGGACCGACTGCCGTTACAGCCACTCTGCTGTGTGTTCCCTCTCCCGCTCTCCTGCGCCCACAGCAGCCGTAAAGATGCACCGGCACCGTCCTGCCCAGGGATTGACGTTGTTATTACCGGTCTTTTTATGGATTTTCTGCCATGTCAGCGGTGTGCACGGAGCTCTGCCAACAACCCGTAAGTTGTTATTTTCAGTGTTTTGAAATGGTCTTAAAGGGCTGGGTGAGAGTGGAATTGGGTGAGAAACAATTGGTCAGCGTCTGGAGCGAAGCAGCTCAGGTGGAGACTGTTTACGGCTACGTTAGTAGTGCCAGACGACAGCGGCGAAAAGCAGGGGAAGCGGGGTAGACTTTTTGAGTTTAAACCTAAACGTCTTTCCTCTTCAGGATCTCTGGTTCTCTTATTCTGGCACACGGGGCTTTTATGACCGCTGAGATTTTTTCTGGTTTTCTGGGATCCCAAAAAGGACTGGAGTACTGAATGGCATTTAAGTTTGTCAGTAGTGGTTTGCAGTTTGTTGTGCGGTCCCAGTCATCAGGCAAAGTGGGTTGGAGAGAGGAACAGTTTGTAAAACATTTCTCAAATGTTAGGCTGTTTTCCTTTTTTCAACTCTTTCCTGATTTTTGATGTTATCCAAGAAAATTACAGTTGCTTTTAGACTACTGCAGCGCGTTTGCGTAAAAGAATGTACAAAGTACAAAGATTCTGCTGAATGTCTTTCCTTTCTTTCTTTTTTAAAAGCAGAGTTATTATCTTAATAGGGCTCATCTTTAGTTGTTAGTAACTAAGAATACATTGATTCGAATGTGTTGACCATCTTCTACGTTCTGATTTAGTTTTCTTAAGGAATGCATTTGCAGTTTCAGTTCTCATTAGACACTTCGTCCGCTACCGGTCTGGGCATTTTTAAGCCTGTGACTTTTTTTAAATGGTCACTTTAAAACTTAGCATGCCTTTGGACTGCTCTGTTTTGCCTGGTCAAAGCCTCCACTTTACTGCTTACAGTAAATCTTGGAACACTTGATGATGGCTCCTTTTCGATCCACACTGTAATATCAGTCTTGAGAGTTTGTTTAAACATTGCCCGGTGATGCATTTGCTCTTCACCCTGAATGCCGTTGACATACTCCAGGAATTTAGTGTTTACATTTTAAAAGCATATTGACCGTAGTTACTTCTTTCTTCAGTTTCTATAGAATAATGACGTACCTGCCTGTCTGATAGTTTTGATATAAAATGTGCTATTGGTCCCATCCCTCTTATAACGACCCGGTTCTAATTTCTATTTTTTTACTTGGATTATCCACCCTTGGCTCAGCGGCATTGTGATGTTGCTGACGGTGACTGAGCTGATATTCTGGGAGCTCAGTGTGACTGATTCCCCCCGCGATCGCCAGGGCTTCTCGGGTCCTGGATGGATGTGCCCGTGGACGCGCCTCATTAATCATCCCATCTGACAGCCAACAACGGAGAGACGCTACCGCGAGTCCTTTGGGCAGGCGTGTGCGCGCGAATCAGTGTCAGAGAGTGTGACAGGCAAAAGGAGACCTGGAGAGTTGGAGGAGTTTGGTAGTGCGTTTCTCTTGCGCAAAGCTGTCGTTAATAAGAGCGACCTCACATAGAATAAGTATCATTGTGGCAACGCTGCAGCGTTTTTGATCCACAGTGCTCTTACTCCCGTCAGCTGGCGGCTCTGACCGGCGCAGCATCGCTGGATCTGCAGAGGACATCAGTGCTTTATTAAAAGTTAGATTTCAGGTCGCTTTAAAAATGTGTCATCATTTTATAACTACTGTAAACATTGCACCTGCCACCGTGTCACGTCTTACATTTTCCCATAATTAGTGATGCAGAATCTATTGTACATGTTAATATACAAAAGTTTACCATAACAGCATTTCTAATTGTGTTTATGTGGACCTATTTCCCCTGGTATATGTACGTTTGTGTCAATTTGCATGTTAACTATTTGTCTATCCATTTATGGTTCCACAAATCAAGTTAAGTCAGTCTTTTCTATTTTTTAATCAGGCTCATACAGCTACACAAATCATTGGTTTTACTTTAAAGGTGTGTTATTTACTCACCATAGAATGTGACAGTTCAGAAACAGAAAAAAAGGAGCAAACTTTGAAATGTAGCGCAGGTGGTCTATCCTATGCTATGGAGATGACAAAATGATATACTGTAAACACTAGAATATCTCCAAGAGGATATCCAGTAAATCTTGCCAAATAGATAAAGCAGAGCCAAACGGCCTTCCTGCTACCGTTAAGACCTCAGAACAAGACAGAATACACAAACTGAGGTAGATGTAAATAAAAAAAATACAGAGAGAGAGAGAGAGAGCGAGAGAGAGAGGAGGATCAAGATCCAGCTCCAAAGCATCTGGACTGAGGCGCTGACATGCAAGGGAGATAGTGATGCATTGGGATTGATAGAGGTCCAGCAATGGCACGTATAAGTGAAACAGGAGTGATTATAGCCAGGCAATTCAGTGAAAGGTTAAGATTTAAACAAACAGGGAGGTGCTTTCAGAGAAAGGAGATGTGATTGGAGAGGCTGTGAAGCTGGCTGATTTCTTCTTAACCCTGGGATCAGAAACACTCCCTATTATTGCATCCCCTTGCAGTGGTTACTCCAACTATTCTGAGTCAGAGTCATCCATCCGTTTTCTTCCGCTTGTCCTTTTCAGGGTCGGGGAAGGTTGGAGCCTATCCTTGCTGTCATAGAGCAAGAGGCAGGGTAAACGCAGGACAGGTCGCGAGCCTGCCGTAGGTCTAACACAGAGAGACAGACAACCATTCACGCTCACATTCACCTGAGTCAGCTCAAAGATTTATAAAAGAGAAATCATGGAATTTCATGTTGTCTTATAAAATACAGTTTTTCATTTTCTGTCATTTTATTGGCTTAGGGTTAGCGATACAGTGGCACATATTTAAATGAACACGTACACAAAAACATACACAGTAACTCCCTCGCACAGCAAAATCTTATGAGATGCATAGACAGCCATCAGGTGCATACAATGGAAGTGTTTGTCCTTGTTGTATTTCAGTGGTACCCTCTAATGAGCTGTCATACAGTATGTAAATGTGTTGTCGACGTACTGTGTCAAGGCGAGGTACCTTACTACATACCATGATGTTTCGTAATCATTCAGACTATAATTTTTCTATTTATACTTCAAATTCTCGTATTTTTTTTAAATTTCTGATTGAGAGAGTTCACACAGTAAATTCATGACGGGAATATTTGCTCAGTGCAGACACTGACACACAGTGCACTTATACAGTACTAATGTACTTAAATGTATTTAATATGCACAGATATTTTCCTCAGCTGTAAAACATTCTGAGAAGAGCTTATTTTATTTAGCTGTAAAGGTCATAATTTTAATTAATTGGCTTTGAACTCTCCTACAGTCCTTTGCAACACTGCTATTCGTTGCTGGCTGTGTAAAGGACAAGAATTAAAATTTTACGAGTCCCAGCGTCAGTATGTAAAAAGTAAAGGATGTGCCTTTAAGTCAGTTTGTTGGTGGCACTGTGGGTGGCTAAATGGGATGCCCCGAGAGCCTGTCTGATATGGAATCAGATTAGCCTTTTCTCATCTCATTAAGCTTGCCAGGCCATTTGACAGAGACATCAGTCTGGTTTCACCTCCAGGGCAACAAGTCAGGGTCTCCTGCTCTATTATTTTTTATTTTAAATAGCATAAGACCAAATGACTACATTTAGTTGCATCCTGTTGCTGACAAAAGTGTTCTAATGTGACTTTGAAACAATTACAATTTTTTTTTCTGTTATATCTAACTGGAATTAGTGCTTCCACTGCAAATAAGTCATTCTACAGTGCTTTAGTCGTAATACTGGCAAAAGCAATATTGCTTTTTTCCCTGTCGACAAATAAATCATTGTTTTATCATTCGCCGCTAAAAGGATATGAAATGAATATGATATAAAAGCAAACCGTTTAACCGCCACATAGGCAAACTTCTTGCCAATTCTCTGTCTTGCTTTTGTGTGTGTGTGTCTGAGATGGCTCCCATTAGGAGGTGATAATGATAGGATTAAGGCTGCAGGAAAGAGACTGGTTAGGCTCAGATTAGAGAAGCGCTACACTTGGTGTGTAGCTATGTTTGGCCCTTGGATATTTATATGTGTGCACCTGTCTGTGCTTTGGGAATGTGTGTGTGTGTGTGTAAACATTGGTGGATTAATCATGCAATGAGACAAGTGAAACAGAGCTAAGAAATAAGGTGTAGATGTTAATTGCACCACTGTTTCTCTGCTCTAACCCCTCATCTAAATTGCTAGCTTCCACCTGTTTTTTTAACTATTGCCTCTTTGCACTTCCTTGATTGCTTATCATCTTTTCGTAATTGTCTTTGCAGCATTTCATTGATCTTTACACTTATTTTCTTGCCTCCTTAAAAAAATCTAATAACAAGCAAGCCATTTCCCATTTTCCCACTGTCTCAACGCTACCTGTAACTCTAGTGATTCATCTCTCTCCCGCCCACATGCCACCCATTAGTTCATTTTCCTCAGTCTTTTTCTCATTGATTTTTCTTACATGTGCAACTTCACTTCTTAAAAAGCTTACACTTTATAAAATGTAAATAAAGACAGAATGCAATATTTTGCAAATCTCATAAACCCATATTTTATGCACAATAGAACATAGAAAATATGCTAGAATTAAACAGAAAATGTACAATTTTATGATTTTTTTTTCTCTTTTTGAATTTGAGAGCCGGAGCACATCTCATTAAAGTGGGGAAAGGGCCGTGTGTATCCCTGTGTAGCATCCCCGCTTCCTTCAGCAACAGTCTGTTAACATCTGAGCCAAGCCAAGCCAAGCCAAATTTATTTATAAAGCACTTTAAAAACAGTAACCACTGACCAAAGTACGGTACATAAAACATCAGGACAACTCCTGAGAACTCAGGAGACCAGTTGTTGGACGTTTAAGACAGGAATGTTGTCCCATTTTTGTCTAATATAGGATTCCAGCTGCTCGACAGTCCTGGGGATTCTGTGCTGTAGTTTTCATTTCATGACGTACCCAATGTTTTCAGGTTGTGAAAGGTCTGGACTACATGCAGGCCAGTTCAACACATAGACTCTTCTATTATGAAGTCATGTTGCTGTAATCGATGCTGTAAGCAGTTTAGTATTTTCTTGTTGTAATATTAAAGGCCTTCCTTAAAGAAAATGGAATCTGGAGTGGAGCATACAGTGTTCTAAAATCTGTATGTTTATATAAAATGTTCAAACACATCAGTGATCATGTAATGTTAGTCAGCTGCTACACTCATCCCTTGCAACTAACAGTACTGCTATTCTTGTACATGCTCTGATTACATGTTGTGTTGATTATTGTAACTCTATCCTATCTGGCTCAACACACAAACATCTTTATATTTGTTCATTACCAGAATCTCTCCCAAAGAACACGTGACTCTTGTTCGTCAACAGCTTCACTGGCTTTCTGTAAAATATTTAATTTCAAGATTCTGTTTCTTACTTTCAAGTTTCTCCACAATCGTGCACTTCCATATCTCTGATCTTCTGCACACCACCACTCCTTCCTGTATTCTGAGATCCTCCTCCTTTCTCCTGTCCTCTGGAGGATAAGGCATTCATTCCAGAACTTCAAATGCAGATTTGTCTGAGCAAAGAACAGTTTTACACTTTGCCTCAGTCCATTTGAAATGAACTTTGGTCCAGAGACGATGGCGGTGATTCTGGATCATGTTCACATGGGGCTTCTTCTTTCCATGAGCTTTTACTCTTTGAGCTTTTATTTCCAACTTTTTTGAGATGTATTGCGTCCATCAAATTCAAAATGAGCTACTTTTCATGAAATAGTAAAATGTCTCAGTTTAAACATTTGATATGTTTTTTACATTCTACTGTGAATAAAATGTGGGTTTATGAAATTGGCAAATTGATGCATTTTGTTTTTATTTACATTTTACAAAGCATTATGACCTTTGGGGAATTGGGGTTGTAAACTCCTTTCATTTTTTTGTTCCCTAAATATTACCAATTTTGATGATCCATATTTTACTTTTTTCCTGCAATTTTATCATCTGGTATCATGGTTATAATCACTTTCCTTCTTGCTTGACTTTTCTGATTCACTTAATTTTCTTTCCTCTAAGTCTGGCTGCAACTCTTTCCACTTACGGTTCGAAATGTGCACGATACAGTAAACATCACCGATGTCGGATTGAAATGGCCCATGGAATTCCATCCGACTTGTAAAAAAAAAATCACCTTATGTGTGAGTCGGATAAAATCAGATTCTTCAAAATTCTTCAAAAACATCAGACAGTTTGGGGTCTAATATTGAATTTTGCTGCAATGGCTTTCTGCTTCATCCCTGGATTTGCTTACGCAAATTTTATAATCTCGTATTTCTGCTCATAAGTGCGAGTTTGTAGCTTACGCTTGACTCCTGCTCTTGCCATGATTGTCTCCGGTGAAATTAACTGATTCGCCCAGTGCAGCCAATCCAGACATCACGTGACAGCGTAGACACTCAAGCAATCTCCAGGCATTGTTAGTGTGTGTAGTTTGGCATGAAGAGTTGATGCATGGACTTTGCATAGGTCGTACATATTAGAAGTGGGCATGATGGGAGCTGAGGAGGACTTTAGCACTTTTAATTGGAAATCTATTACAATGGGACCACAGTTTTCATCTGAGGTAGGCAAAACTCCAACTTCAGTTTAGGAGATGAAATCATCTTCTAACATTAATTCCAGTAAAATTAACTTTAGGAACATTCGGGGCCTGCAGAATCCATCCGACTAGAGCTAAAATCAGATTTGTGCAACTTCGACTTTTACTGCATTTATTTATTTATTTATTTATTTATATGACTGTCCACGGTTCATCACTGTTACCTCATATGAACATCTGCTGCCTGTCTGGTGCTTTTCTGTGTGGTCTTTGAATAGAATAGAATAGAGGGTCAGGGCATTATGGAGCCAGCTGCCAGCCAAAACAGTTCGCTGATAGTGATAGATGTGGGTCAACAGTCCTGGGCTTGTGAGATCCAGCTCACACAAATCACAAAGAGGACTTGGGGAGAAGATCATCTGAGACAAGTTGACCTGGAGAGACTGAGATTACAAGCCTCAAGACCGGCTCGGGAGCCGAATTCCTGATAGTCCAGATATGTTGTTTTGGGACAGGCTGCTTGTTTCTTTTGAACAGCCTTCAGTTCACTGGGGACCCACTCAGTAATCCAGATATTCCAAATTTGCACGGTTACCGTCTTCGCTGTGCAGATCCATACGTTATCTCCAGATCTGATCCCTTTTCACCTGCGAGCATGTTCTCAGCCGGACTGCGGATCAGCTTGCGGCTCAGGTCCATCAGGTTTTGAGCCAGAGTCTGTACCGCTCTGCACAGCCCATCCAACTGGTTTTGCATTCTCGGCAGGTGGAGAGCTACAGTCCAGACCTCGATTTCCCGGTAAATCAGGTATCATCCAAACCCAGATAGAAGAGATCAAATTACTAAAAAGCTGAATATGTAAACGTTTTCCACGTCTTCAACTGACAGTGGAGACACACAGGTCTGCAGGAGCTCCATGAGTCGATGACATAGCCGACCGGGTCAGTTCCACTAGGACAACTGGGCTCCCCTTTCTCCGATCTCATAGTGGAGAAAATGCCATCAATGGTGTTCAGGGCCCAGTTTGCCAAATCCATGTTTGCATGTTCTTCTGCCTGCATGTATTCTTTCTGCGTTGTCCTCACACGGTCCAAAGACATGCATGCTAGGTTAATAAGTAATTTAAAACTGGCTGTCGGTGTATATATGAGTGTGAATGCGTGCTAGTCCTGTCATGCGCTGTTAACTTGTCCAGCCCAGTGGCAACGGGGGAATGGTACACCCATATGAGAGTGTTCCAAGATGTCTAATGCATATTTGCTTTAATGGCAGCGTACACTTGAGATGTTACACACTGACGACACTGGTGAAAAACCAGAAAACCAATATTTTGCCAGCATGATTTGATAATGTTCCAAATCAGGTGCTGGTATCCAGTGCAAGAAAACACCCTTAGGCTTGAGTATTCGTACAGCAAAATCTCACTCAAGCTTTGATATTTTCCTGTTTTATTCTGTTTGTATAAATCTAAAATTATGAGCAAATTATTTTTCACCCTGTCATTAACTGTGATATGCTGTAAGTTTTAATCCACTTCAAGTGATTGGCCTTGTTGAACAGTTTAAAACCCACTTCTTATCCTAGACAGTTTTTTTTTTTTGATGACTTGTTTTTCATTATGACAATGCTACTTAGTAAGCAATGCTCTGCTGGAAACTTTAAAGCATATTTATATCAAGCAAAAAATGGCTTTAAGTTGACTTAGTTAAACAAGCAACTGGTGAGGCGAAAGTAGGTAGTGGAAGGGTAACATTACAACAGCCTGAATAACACACATAATGTGGCAAATGCCACAAAATTGCCTAAACTTGATCGCTGATTGCTGAATATGGGGTGCAGAATCCCATATTCTTCTTTTTGCATGCCAAAATTTAGCGTTTTGTGTTTCTAAAACTTGAAACCTTCTGATTATCTCAAGGCTGACATGAAAATATAAGCAGTCTGAAACTTTTGGATTCAACTGCACAATATATTCAAATGTGCCAAAATATTCATATTCATATGGTAATATAGTTTGTTTGTTTGTTTGTTTGTTTGGTGGATTTTCTAATTAATATCGCAGTTATACCACCAGAACTGCATTTTCTGCTGCTACTTTCAGCTTTATACTTGGAGTAGTGTGTCACTTTCCTTGACGAATTGAAATTTCTCTTTTGGAAGTGAATGCTACTGCAAGGCTATCAATGTTTCATCATGGGAGCAAGGCCACAGTGACACAAATATACACTGACAAGTCATACCACATAATTCGCCTAACAATGTCAGTAACGTAACATGCACAACTGCGCAGCTCACATACACACTACTACTCTCTCTCTCTCTCTTCCCTTTCCTCTTCAGGCACACCAATCCACACTGTTCATTAAATGTTATTAACTTCAGATGTATTAATTGCAAATGAAACCCGTAATACAGAGTGTAGTGTGATAATTATGTAATTCTGCTTCTCTGGGTACAAATTGGGGCATTCATGCTTCACTGTATGTAACACTGCAGATCTGTGTGTCTGCATGTGTAAATGTGCAGAATCTGAAAGTTATTCTAGTGGAATGTGTTCTTATTAGAAGCCATCAGAATCTGTCCACCTCATTTGACAGCAGTCTCTGAGTTGGAGATTAGGCTTGCAAGGCAAAAGGGAGAAAAGAGAAGGACAAGAGAGGAAGCAGCATTTATGAGAAAAGTGACAAGGATGAAGCGCGACACCCCAAGGAAAGATGGCCAGGAAGGAAGGATTTTCTTTGACACCTTGCCATTAAAAGTTATCATTGTTATTGCAATCTGTAGCTGCATCAAAGTGCAGCAGTTGCAGTGGTCAGAGAATAGGATGGGCTATTTCAATTGATACACCAGTTCACTTTGGTAAAGCCCCCCCTTTTTTTCACCACTTAAGATTCACTTACTCTTTATCATTGACTTAATGTAATCTATAAAGCATCTACAGAATGAGCACTAAGTGTAAGGGGAATGCCCAAAGGAATAAGATTATT
The DNA here is from genome assembly GCA_015106715.1 of Bujurquina vittata. Taxonomy (NCBI): domain Eukaryota; kingdom Metazoa; phylum Chordata; class Actinopteri; order Cichliformes; family Cichlidae; genus Bujurquina; species Bujurquina vittata. The sequence continues at coordinate 21,332 of VUQK01019434.1, forward strand.
ATAAGTCAAAAATAAAAGCTGTTAAAGTGAATGGATGAAAAGTCCAAAAACAAATTTGAATTTAATGATCACATATACTGTACATGTACATATACTGTAAACTCTGTGGTTTTCTTACCTGTGTGCAACTCTCAGAGGACTACCACACACAATATTTTACCCTGTTTTTTAATGGAGTACCCATGGCAATACCAGAAAAGGCACCACACTCTTTCAGAAAAGGGGCATGGGCAGCAACAGATCATTTCATTTAAAGCCACAAACACTGAAACAGCTTCATAAGGGGTAGCCTATACGGGCACGCTAGAATAAAAGATCTGTATGAGAGTTTGAGCACAGCCTTGACAGAGACATGAACAAATTTTATAACTATTAACAAATTTATGTAAGTCTTAAATGTTCCCAAGAATTTCATCAACTTCTTAAAGAGGGATTTAATAGGGAATCTTTAACAAGATGAAATCGCATGAAATCTGACAGACGTATCATTAACAATCTCCTGCACTGTAACTTGAGCCTTTAAAAGCTAGCCTTGCTAAGCCAACTAAAATCTCAGGAGCTCGGCTTTTGCTACATGGTTTTAGTGAAGAATTTAGATGAAAGACGTTAGAGTTCAACATCAGATGACGTTCAGATCAGGTTTAGATCATGATCCACGGTAACTAATTGAGGTTGCCCTAGTCTTACTTTAAAGAAATTTATGACTTAGTGAAGTTTTATTTGCTTTTATTTGGAGCTGACCATTTTAAAAACAACTCTGTATTCACATCTGTGTCCATATTTTTTTTTTTTAAAGGTTCCACAACAAGTGGAAGACAACACTTAAAATTGGTGCTGGTTGAAACAAGTGGAAACTTCTCTGACTCTTTATGCTTCTGAAAACACCTATTTTTTCAGTTATTTTTTGCTGGAACACATGACTGGAGATTTCCCCCAAAAAGCACAACTATGGTCTTATTTTAGCCCTATATGCAGCACAGTCACTTAAGCAGAGATAATATGTAGATAGGGAAAAGCACTTGGCCTTAATCCTGGCAAAATGCCATAATTGATTTGTTCCAGAGAAAACAACGTGTCAGGAAAAAGGAGTTAAAAGCATTGTACTGTACCTGAACTGACCCATATCATCAGAGCCAAAACAACAGTGTCAGAAAGAGCACTAACAGCTATCCCTGCAAGTAGCAGGAGAAAGCTTTAAACACACTGGCTAGAGTAGTGTTGTACCCCCTGCATATGTTCTTGAACAACACACGGTGGTCATGAGAATATTGGTGTCGCTAGTTCAACAACATGGCCGTGATGACTCACTGCCATTTCCCACACTGACTGCTTTTCATGTTGGATTTAACTGGCCACAGTCAAAAGGGCTGTCAAACTACAAAAAAGAAAATTGTATTAATTGCAGTAGCATATTACTGCTTCAGCACTTGGCTCATCGACAGTCTTGTGAATTTTAAAAAAGAGCTGTTCATTACTCACTGATTGTCAATATATTTAAGTTTTATTTATTCCGCAAATCAAATCTTATTTGAATCAACCAAGGGCCAGCTGATAATTATCTTGTATTCTGGAAATTATAATTTTAAATCATTATTGTGATTTTTTTTTTACTAATCTAAAACTGCTAAGACAGGGTAGCCTAGTTACAAAGTCACGTGAAAACTGAAACTGCTAAAGATGCTACTCTGTCCTTTAAATATTATTGTACCATTCAGTATGACCCCGGTGCTACATAAGCTTCCATTTTCAAGCATTTAAGAACAATGTACAAAGTTTAGAGGAAAAAACCCTTCCTGTTAGTTGAGAAATGGGAAGCAGCTACAGCTTCAGTGAGCTGCAGCTACACTGCTTTAGAAACCTGATTAATCACACATACATTATTAAGTAAAAGTTTGCCCATTGCGTGTTGCATACAGTGATTTAATGAGGTTTGGTGTTAATTACATTAACTAATTAGTTGTTCCTTATTCAAAAGTAATCAGCATATGTTACTAGTTCATTATTCAAAAGTTTGGCAGCAATCATGCAAAGCTGTTATTCTTATACAAAATAGAGTCACGCTCTATTTTTATTGTCAGTGGAGAATTAACTGTTGCTTTCTGCTAGTTTCCCTCTTTTAGTTTAAGCTATATTCTGAAACTTTAACCCTATGATCTGCATGTGTCTGATGGGTGACATAATGAATATGGGGATTATACATTAAAATCCGCAGAGCAACAGCTGTTCAGCTGTGTCTCTTGCACATGCACACATTTCTACACAAGTATTAAAGTGTCCTCCTCTGCTCGTTGAAGTTGAGTGCCACTACATCTTTAGCTTTCCACCTTTTTCTCACCTGGGAAATGCAGGCTGTTACTGTATACTGTATGTATGCAAGCGAGAGAGTGGGCTTGTGGTTTTGACAGACCATGCATGTGCACATGCACAAGTCCACTTCATTCATAATGGACCTTGAATATCCAGCCACCAGCTCATGTGGAAGAGTGCTGTGGAAAAGGGCACTGTGCCGCAGCTAAGACAAATGTTGTTATTACTCTCAGCCTTTGCATTCAATTTGTTTTTTAAGCCGCTTGAATACCCCATTTACAGGCCAAGATTAAGTGAATTAATCTTTGAGCTACTTCCATTGAAAAAAGAAAAATAAAAAACACTCCCCCTTTTTCTCTTTAGACTCAGAGCAAAAGCTCACAGACAGAATGGGAACATAGCCAGCCAGGCACTTGGAAAAACATAACCTTTGTGCTCCTGTGCTTTCCTGTGTGTGCTTGTGTGCACATCTCTATTTCAGTATGGGGAAGCCGCAGTATGTGTGTGCATGTCCTGACAAGGTGCATAACTTGGTCAGTGTGTATCTCACTGTGGGGTGTGTGTGTGTGTGTGTGTGATTGTTTGGTAAAATAAAGAGGAGAGAGCGAAATGAGGAAAGAAATGTAACTGGAAAGGCAAACAGGAGTTGTCTGCCCTGTTTAATGAGAACAGTGTTTCTGTTAAAATCAAAACACAGCCTCCAGTATACTGGGCTGGGTAGGGAAGGGATCACGCTGTGTGTGCCAGTGCGTCTGCATGTTTGGATGCTCTGGCCCATGCTATAAATGGACAAATGTTCAGTGTGTTCCCTGGGAGTGCTTGAATGAACGTGTGTGTGTGACAGGAAATGGATTTCAGTATGCAACTACTGTAGATGTGTGTGTGCATGCTCAGTAGTAGGATTTCCAAAAGTGTGTGCATGTTTGTTTGCTTTAATAGTGTGTGGTGCATATCCGTGTCTATATGCAATTGGCTGGAGGTGTAATTATGAGTGTACCTGGTTGTCTGTCTCCCTTTCCCTGTGCCATTGCCATTCTGTCCAGGGTGTACCTCACCTCTCACATATAAGTCGGTTTATGAAATCAGTTTGTGGAACGTTTGCTTTTCTTGCCTCTGACATCTTTTTT
>VUQK01019434.1:39984-52496 GCA_015106715.1 Bujurquina vittata
TCCACAACAGTGCAACGTAACAATGTAGGACAGTTACCTGTAAGTCTGATCAGCGATTTTATCAATGGTGAATGTAAACACTATGAACCCGGTGCTGATTGGAGTTCACTTAGAAGTCACTCATTTTGTGGATGCTAAAGAGAGAGCCTTCAGATATTGTAGTGAGATGATTTCGGTACTGTTATTTACTTTATTCCACATGAAGGAAATACTTTTTGTTTTTGTCTTTTCAGTCTAAAAACAAAAAAACAAAAACAAAAATTAAACGTGTTTAAATGGATGGATTGGCAGTCACAGTGGAAACACACGATGCCTCCAGCTGGCTCATCTCTATAGTTTGTAGAGTCCCAGATCCACTCTCAAAGCTAAACAAGCTGGACCAACTAGAACCTATCTAATTTGCAGGATTACACAATAGTTTCCAAAGCTTTTTGTGGTTTCAGAGGGAGAGATCAACACCTCAGAGAGGATCGTGATGGCAGCTTCTGTTACATGCTACAAAGCAATTTATTGAATTTCAGGAGTAGTTACACTTTAAAATGAAACAAGCAAACAAACAAAACAAACAAACTTAAACATGGAAAGTAACACAAATACAAACAAACAGCATTAGTAATATGCAAGCTATAGTCTGCAGTGGTTTCACTGATGACTTTGAAAATATCTATCTGCATTATTAAAATGTGATAAAAGATGAGCTTTTGATGGGACATATGTGTAGTCTATCTTATTCCTTCATCTTCTTTTTTCCCCATAATCCATCTTTGATGTTATCTTGTTTCCTTGATTTTCAGCATCCCGTGATGTCTGTGTGTATAACTTTAATCGACTTGAATCATTTCATTCTTTTTCCAGCCACTGTTGTCAGAAATGTAAGCCCAAAATCTCTTCACAACTTCAAAGGGTGTCTGCGTCTGTGAACACATAAAGGGCTGTCTAAAACCAGGCTTTATCACTTTCACTTTATGTCTGTCTATTTTTCTTTTCCTTGTTCCTTCAGTAGTGGTCATTGTGCGTCTGAACACACTCTACACACACACTCACACCCTTTGTCAGTGACCACATTACCCAAATGCCAACCATTTTTTTAAAATCACATTTTTATGCATATCATAGGCTCTATATAAAATAACGTATTAATCATTTTTTCTTAAATTCTTTGTTCTTTTTTTTCCCCATCGAAGTGCTCTATTTAATCCTGAATGAACCGTTGCCATGGCACTCAGGCTGTCAGGCCAAGGTTGATGGGCAGAAAGATACTTGTACTTGTGTGTCTGGGTGTGTGTGTGTGAGTGTGAGTGTGTTGCTAAGATGATTGGGCGAGAGCAGAGCAGGGTGAACGTTGATTGAAGCTTGGAATAGCATTAAGGAAAACCTTTCTTTTCTCTGTCTCTGTCTACTTTGCTCTCTTTGGCATTCTGTCACTCATTGGCTGCCTCATCTGTCTCATCACTTAGATGCAGTCTCTGTGTCTTCCTCTCTATTTGTCTGATTTTCTTATTTGCTCTCTACATTCCCTTACCAGTTCTTTTTGCGCTGTTTGCCTGCTCTTTCTCTAAGAATGTGCATTTTCCCTCTCATTAAAATGTTCATGTAAATTCACAAATAAGGGATGCACCAATCGATTGGCCAAAAAGATGACATTTATGGCAGCGGTCTTCTGGGTCTGTTGCATCACATTAGTTTTGTGCTGGCCATATATTCAGCAACAGAGTGGTGAAGAACTGAAAAGGAAGAAAAAAAAGGCTGTTTAAAGTGGAAGTAAATATGTGTTCTGAGTTAATGGTCTCATACTGCCTACAGTGGTGCAGCAGATGTTGCCGGATGAAGTGGATAAAGTCTGGGAAGGGAGATAGTCGGCTCGGCACCCTTCACCAGTAACAACAGATTATCTGTGAGTTTCAGCTGTCTCCAGTGAAAGTTTTTTTTTAAGTTTGTTATAAAAAAAGGTCACTACAGAGGTGGATAATGGTTATCCTTAGCTCTCCAGTAACTTGTCTGTCCACAAAATCAATGCAGCTCTTATTCTAAATAAGGTGGCCAAGCCTCCCTGCAAATGATGGCATCCAGAGGAGATGCATTTGCAGGTGGAAGGCATGGGTACCTAGCAAACTACAGTATATACAACACTGGTATCAGCCCACAATTTCACAATCAGTACATCCCCAAAAAGCAGTGTAGCTACGGGAAATACAGTCTATCCATGCAGCCTTCTATAGCTGTGTGTAAAATGTGAGTATGAGCAATTATTTTCTTTCACTCCTGACAAATTGAAAGCAATTGCAAGAGTTATCACATGAAGCCTTGGTGGTTTATGTCTCCTCTGAATGCTCACCCTGTTATTAGCAAAGCTGTTTCTTGTTAGTCACTCCATTTCTTTTGGAGAACTCTGTAACTGAGAAGAAAATGACACTTTTGTTCCCATATTGCCATCATTCTTATTGCTCTTTAGCCCTTTGCTAAAGAGCAATAAGAATAATGTGATGTGACTACTGACATGATGATAGAAAACGAAAAAAGCTTAATATAATATCCCAGGTTATTCTGTACATTCCTTGTCCTGTTATTGAGATTTGAATCACCCAGTTTTAAAATATGGTATGCATTCTTGCAAATAAGCTCGGAAGAAAATCTAATTTAATCAGTGACCTTCTGTATTTTTCATAGTAGGGTTAGTCAAGAGAAATAATTTCAGTCATCATTCGGGTGAATACCTTCAACAGAGTTAAGCCAAAGGCACCTCTAAAAAGCTCAAAAGTATATTTAAGCATCATAGAGGAATTTATATAGCCAGCACTGTTTTTTTGCATTTCATCTGCTAATATTTATATATTGGCAATGATATACACTTTACTGAAATGCCCCTATACAAAGATTATCTCCAGATTTAGGTTGTCAAGGCAGACCGTGGGGAAAGTTTGAGTTCAAGGTAGACTACAGCAGGTCGGGTGAACTGAATTTAGTTAGTGTCTTCCAAAGGGTCTGCTAATAAGTCAAATTCTGTGTAACTGCATTCATCATGCTGTTTATGGGTTGGCTGTGGTTCAATAGGCTGTCCACTGTGTGCAAGGCTGGAGATTTAAATTATCACTGTGGTCAATCAATGCAAATTAAACAGTAGTAATTAAGTCTCACTATTATAAAAACGATAATGATGATGATTTAAATGATGGTTGTTAACATGTGATGACAGTTTGTATGACTCTGACCTTCAAAATGGAACAACTAAATTGGAAGTGGTGAGATTAATCTAGCACAATTTCCCAATCCAAAGTTTTCCTTTGATTTCTTTCTTCTTTATAGATTTTCATTTTTTCTCTCATCTCATCTCACCTCTTTCTCTTAATCTCGTCTCTTGCACTCATTTTGCTCTTTTGTCCTCTCCACTGTTGTTTCTTGGCCTTACACCTAGTATCCTTGGAGGATACTTCTGCCTGTCTCTCCATTTTGCACTCACTCCTTGTGAACTTTGCAGTAGATGCTCGGCAACAGAAGAAGGCTAAATGGATATAAGGGTGAACATTTGTGACCCCTAAGAAAAGAGTGCATATTCCTTTTTCCCTCTTTTTCTGTGAATGCCTTTTGGATAAACTGTGTTTATTTGTGTGCATGTGTGTGTGTTTGTATTTGTGTGTGTGCATGTGTGCATTTGCGCACCCTTCTCCGTTCTGTGTGAACATCCCTTTGTGACTAATGGACAGGGTGGTTCAGAGTCCAGCTCATAACCCTTACTCTAGTCACTCCAAGCTAAATGGACTCCTGTTGTTAACAGATTTCTAGTGTTGTCTGGAGGCTCATGTAACATGGGTCAGAAACAGAGCACACTACTACTGCTCTTACTTCCTTTTTGTCTCTTTCTCAGTCTTTCTCCATTGCCCAGCTCTGCTGTCTGTTTCATTTATTTCCATTTTCTCACAGAATCCTTTATTTCTTCTTTTTCTGTCTCACTGCTTTTCTGACACATAGATAGAAAGATAGATAGATAGATAGATACAGTGTAGCTAGTGTAGCAGAGTAGCTCTCCTCAGCATGACCTACTGAACGACCGGATTAAGTCCATCATCTGCGGTTTGGTTTTAAGTCCTCTTTGACATACTCGCACACATACCCACACTCACACACTAAGTCACACATGTGTGCAGAGCCAGCTGTCACCCCCCTCCCCCACATAGCATTTGTAGCCCTAAAATTCAAATGGATACGTAGGGTTAAGCTGTTAAAATCACTATTTATAAGGGGTCTTTTTAAAAATAATTGTAGAAATATACTGCTACTGTGTCAAAAGATTAATGGCAGCTGAGGCAACATCTTGCGCAATGTATGCTTGCAATGAAGCTGAAGGTACAAATCAGCCTAAACTGAAAAGAAAACCATCATTACAAAAAAAGTAAATTATTAGCAGTATTTACCCCCCCCACACACACACACACACACACAAAAGAAGGAGCTTGTGTTAGATCTAGTTGTCATTACAGTTTAATCAGGGCATATTTCAATAATTCATCAATTGCAGCATGCAAAGACCGCATGATGATCATAACACTTGTGTAGTTTTAAGAGCTGCCCATTAGGTATTTAATTGTCTTGATTCTTGGCAAAACAAGAAATAATTATTTTTCAAAAAACAGAAGCTCATTTAAATTAGATTTTGCTAAGATTTCCGCAGTTATCGTTATTTTATCAAAATGGAAAAGGAACACACACCTTCAACATCACTCTGGACCTTGCTAATGAGTAGGAGTAAAACATAAAAACACATTGTTAAGGTTTTCATGAGAAAATTATATCTGGTTTTCATTTATTTTTTGTGCATTGTGAAAAAAAAGAGAAAATAAAATCAAAAAGTCATTTTTGAGCATTGTGATACATTTTTCATAAGTCACCACTTTGGTTCCGATTTAGCCCTCGGCATAAAATCTGTGGATGACAACCTTTTTTAAATGAGGCTGACTGTTGTCACTGCGAAACGTAATTGAGGGTATGACATATGCAAAGTGCAAATTTGTGCGGGGTGTCTCGATCACATGAAACAGCTTTGGGAAATTCATTCTTATTCTCATGATGCTGTGCGCATGCCAGTTTCTATGTTATTTTCTGACAGGAATCATAAAAGTACCCCGTACGGATCTGGGTTTCAGCTTTGTTTTGCTGTCACACATCTCTGATGTGTACTGTACATGTGTGTGACTTGTGATTGTGTACATGGTTTCTGCGTAACATTTATGCAAAGCAAGAGGCATCTGATAGTGACCTTCCTTGGAATGCTTTTCAGATTTGCGATGAAACCAATTTCCAAAGGAAAGACTGGGACACATGCTGTTTCCAGTCAAAAAGTAGTGCTGGAGACAGAGACATGCCAACATGTGGGAGAAAAACAAAAAGTAGAAAGAAGAAACACTTTGTTTTATTTTTTATCGAGACATCACCAGCAGAGTAATTTACAGAACAAAAAGATATAGGTCTTTGTGCACATTGCATATGAAAAATGGATATATGGACAATGTAATTCACAATTTTTGATGTTTATTGCACTGCTGTCTCCACAAGGTGATGTAGGGCAGAGGGACTTTTAAAAACTCCCTGGCTTGTTCTACTGTGCTGGGAACCTGCTGCAGTGTGAAGAAGTGGGATTAGTTTTGCATGATCGCCTTTTTTGTAGACAAACACACTCATACACACACACATTTCCATCCAAGTACTGTTTGGAAGTCATTCAGTAATGAGGACAACTGTCCATTATACCCAGGTCATATCCTGGATTTCAGAACTGGCAAGAGAAAAATGGAAGAGAAAGCAATGAAAACAAAGAGTGGATAGTCCGGTCTTGTGTAGCTGTCAATGGTAACCACACTCAGAGCCCAGTCAAATGAACTATGCTTCCATAGAGTTCACTTACAATGTGAGTTAAAAAAAAACTTTTTGTTTAACAGTATTGCAGGGCATAGTACAGGAGACTGGTCTAAATAAATGTTTTTACACTTTCCTCCCATTTATGTAAGATAACTGCCGCATGCTAATCCTTTGTTATCAGTCTTCCCAAATACTCATATATCTCGCTTGTAAACAACTGAATTACAGTGCTGTGCAAGAGTCTCGAGCCCGCCCTCACTTTCTTATATTCTTTTTTGCAAAGTGGTCTTGAGAAGTAGTTCTCCAGGCTTTCTGAAGGTCTTTCAAAGCTTTTCTTTGGACATTGGCTGCTTTTGCATTCATTTTTACTCCATTCCTTATAACTGACCATTTATACACTGCTTAAAAAAATTAAAGGAACACTCATTGGGGGAATCATGCCTGATATCTGGCAGTGCTCAGCTTGTTCCTCCATGCACAAAGGAGCAAATACCGGTCCTGCTAATAGGTTAAGGACCTTCTAAGGCTCTGTCCAGCTCTCCTAGAGTAAATGCCTGTCTCCTGGAATCTCCTCCATGCTCTTGGGACAAACAGCAAACCTTCTGGCAATGGTGCATGTTGATGGTCCATCCTGGAGGAGTTGGACTAACAGTGCAACCTCTGTAGGGTCGAGATATCACCTCATGCTGCCAGTAGTGACACTGAAAATAGCCATATGCAAAACTAGTGAAAATACAGTCAGAAAATATGAGGAGGGAAAAAATGTCAGTGGTTTCCACCTGTAAAACCATTCCTGCTTTGGAAGCTGTCTCATTGTTGCCCTTCTATTGCCCCTGTTGTTATTTCAATAACACCAAAGCAGCTGAAACTGATCAACAACCCCCTCTGTCACTTAACTGACCAGATCAATATCCTAGAAGTTTAACTGACTTAACGCTAAACTAAAAGTTTCTTAAGCCACTCGAGACTGCCCTACAAAACATTCAAGCGTATAAAGGCCCCTAACTCAAAGTGTTGTCTACACATAACAGACAACCTAACACAGATCCAATTTTAAATTCTATCTTAAGGCACATTTTTACTAGCAGCCTGCTGCAAAAACTCATAATTTCTTCCTTTTTTCTTTAATTGAATTTATGAAAAAATGCCAATGAAAACACAGCTGACAGACATAAAATTATTTTTTTGCGCCAACACTTTGATTTCATTTTGAAGAATTTGAAAATCAGTGGCAACAGTTCTTTTCTATTTCCGTTGTGTTTTATTCAAAATCTGTTGTGTTTTGTGCGCTTTTGCAGGATGTTTCCATTGGCCAGTGTGTCCCTAAGTTGCAGTGTTTCTCGTATACTTTGTTTCCATCTATGTTTACAAATTTCAATAAATTGCTGCACGTATTTCGTATTTTCCTCAATAAAATATTGAAAGCAATTTGCAGCTGCTCAAGACCTTTGCACAGTTCAGTACATAAACTAAGTAGAAAGAGAGGTGTGCATCAGTTTCACTTCTCGCTGTTAATTTTTTCATTTCACTTGCACACTTACAGCGTTCACTCACTCTCTTTCTCGCTCTTTATGTCCACTCCCATCCTCCATAGGTAAGTTTGGAATAAATTCCACCATGAAGAATTTAAGCTGAGATGTTAAATTTGCATTCCTTACATCAGAGCCTTCATAACAAAACCTAAGCGTGACTCACATTTTGGCCAGGACGAAATGAAGGTTGAAAATTCAGTTTGAATTCAGTGAGTCTTTCAAAGTGCCCACTGCCACAGGTTTCAAATTGTATCCATGTCCAAGTGACTACATAATGCTTTTTTAGGCCTTTTCCTTTGGTTTACCAAGTTATACAACTTTTTGTGCGCGTAAAAGGTCTGCAAATTTGCAAACCACAAAGTCCAAGCCAAAGGGAGCTATGATTGTGAGCTGCATGAAATCCTTTGTTTCATGCAGCTCAGCTGAGAGAAATAAATAATTGATGATGAGTTACTTCAGAAATGGCAAAGGCCAGCACTTTAAAGCATTGTACTGTATGCCGTATAACATAATACCATAGCAACAACCTTTTTCTGGCCCAATTCTTGGTTGAACATGCAGGCTTGATCTCTGGGATTTTGTCAGTAAACAAGTCTTAGAGGTCTTTGCTCATAGTTTCTGCAGGGCCTGCTGACAAATGACAGCATAGGCTTTTCAGAGGGTAGGGGTCTTAAAACACAGGAGCTAATACAATGCATTTTAGGCAGACAATGAAAAAAAGGTTCTTCAGCAATGTATAGTATAAGAAAAACACCAAATTCAAGTTATGAACCTCTAAGTATGAATAATATGGTCTTTTAAGGGGACTATTACTCAGTCTCACACCCTCTGTCTAGCTGCCCCCCTTCAATACCCCACATCCCTTCTCTAATCCCTCAGCAGGCCCACTCTCGTTGGGACAGGATTAGAGACCTCTCCTCTACACTTGACTTGACTAGGCTTGAAGCTACTCCGTGTGTGTGTGTGTGTGTGTGTGTGTGTGTGTGTGTGTGTGTGTGTATTCCTGCCTGAATCTGAACACTGCAGTGTCTATCTGTCTGTCTATTTGTGCATGTCTCTGTATGTTTCCCTGCATTCGCTGGTGATTTGAAGTAATCCGGCCGGTTGCAGAATTCATACGTGCCGGCTGCCGAGCCAAAGTCCTCCCAACTGTCATCTAGAAACCAAAAGATTACCTGCAGCTAAACTCCCAATTCCTCTGCACCCACTCAGCTGGTTGGGATTCAGGGATCTTCAACAGTGCGGATGTTGGCCAAATATTAATGACGTGGCACACAGGCTGTTTTTCCTCTCCCCTCAGAAGCACTAAAACATCTACAGACATTTTTTTTAAATAAATAATTAACAGTATTATTTAAAAAAAAAGTCCTTCCCTCGACGCCCCCACTCAGCATGTTGCTGTATACAAACTAACACGTTGCACCTGCCAGATACAGATTCAAGGTGGAACTCATGCAAACCAAACACAGCCGACAACTTCCCGATCGCTGAGGTGAAACAAAGTGGAGAGGAGCTCACTGTGGTGGAAGCATAACAGGAATTTGGTCCTGGAAAGTAAAATCCAAAGCAACATTATCAACCTTAGCTGCCCACAGATTCTACTCCTAAATGGTTTCCGGTGTATAGAATAATTATGTAAACTGTCACTAACTACAGCTAAAGACTCTCCCAAAAAGGTGCTGGTGGCCAAAAACTTCATACTGGATACATAATAAAGCTCATTTTGGATGTTTCGTCCAAAGAGGACGAAGGATGGATGCTGTTCTTTGGCTGCATTTAGTCCAAAGTGGTTAAAGAAAAGCTTTGGATTTAATTTAGAGCTCGTATAACAATGCATTTTCCCTTCAGCAACAGCCGAGCTAACTGAACTCAGAATACTTTGAGCTTTTGTCTCAGACAAGGTTCACCTGGAAACATGCTGATCCCACCCTCAATTGCATTTTATATAGTCAAATTATTAGTTACATAATTACAAATTGTGTTAACCAATCAAAATGCTAATGGTGCCAGTGGAGAGAGTTCCTAAACAGGCCCTCACCTGCAGCAGCAGAGCTTCAGTCTCAGGCTCTTCCTCTTTTATTCTTATGACTCTCTCACATTCACGTCCTGTTGTGTCAGGATGAATGTACAGCCGGCTGAAAGAAATCCTAAAGCCCAAACTTTAAGAAAAGATTTGGATCTGCACCAAAACTGGTTGTGTCCTTTGCCCACTTTGCCTTCACTCCACCTCTGTACCAAACTTCAACTGGTTTAGTAGTGTGTGCACGGCCCTGCTGATACACAGACAAAAACACTGAGAACATACAGTACAACACCTGGCCTTGGCTCAGGTGGGGCAAGTTACAAAGCATTTTTTTAGATCAGCAGTCCCTGCTGCACACCTGTGGTGCAGCTACACAGGTGTTTTCACTTCTTCTATCTGTGGATGTGACCAAACTACACTTGGCTGATATCTTCTTCTTAATTAGCCAAAAAACCTGAAAACACCTGCAGGCCATTTAGAGCTCCAGAGCCCAGGGCTTTAGCAACCATACTCAGCTGCGCACCACTGCTCTTACACCAATCACATAAACCCCCCGTAGACCCGGTCCAACCATCCAGCCCGCAGCCCTGCAGATGAGCAACAGCTATGTAAGCCAAGCAGAGGCGGGGCTGACGGGGGACTTGCTGTCAGTGCAGATCAGGCAGCCAGCACTGTGTCAGCTAACATAGTCATTGTTGCTCCAGCACAAAGCCAGGATTTGGATACAGGGAAGACTGGGGATCCTGAACCAAGGGCAGGGCCAGACAGCAGAGGGATGAAGGCTCAGAGGGAACAAGGGTGGAAGGTATCTGCAGGCATTTCACCTTGCAGTGATTCTCACCTGGACTGAAGGATTACGTGGTCACTGATTAAAATACACATTTCCCCAGAGATTCATTTCAGCAGAAGCTCCTCATAAAAACAGCAGCGATCTGCTGATTGTCAAACAGAGATGAGAGTAAACACTGGACTGTGGAGGGGTGTTTGCAGAGAGGGGGGAAGGTGGGGGGAGAAGGCGAGGAGGAGTGAGGTGTGGCACCGGGGACGCAGTCCCACCAGACCACAGTTATGCCCTCGTCAGCGCTTAAATGGGCCAGGAAACTGGGGCAGGCAGTGTATAGGTATGTGTGCGTGTCAGTGTGTGTCACGGTAAAAACAAGTCTTCTCTAACAGCCTGTCTACACGCCTGAGAGAGGGGATATCATATTGCTTCTCAGAGGATGTTACTTTTAAATTTATGCCCACTGTGACGGCTGAAAATGCCAGTTTCTGATTGGCTGGAAGAAATCCATAAACATCATACATCTTGCTGCCTTAAATAAAAAAAAACATTAAAAAATGATTTTCATACAGAAGGCAGGATATTCAGACAGATGTTTAAATGAGAGCAGCTGAATGTGTTAGCTCAGCCAGGACCACTTTAGTCAAAAGAAGAGTATTTCCATCTGCAGCTGGAGGCGAGGAGAGCAGCAGCAAGGAATCGGTGACAACAGATAATGCATCGATCGAGTCAGATACAGCCTTGCAGTGTGATACCCAGCTGGCTGAGTGGAGGGGAATCAGCTGAGCCTGCCTGGACTAACGTTGTGCTGGACTTGTGTTTTGGATGCACAGAAACACACAGAGGAAGCAGACTGTCGCTATAGAAGCAGAGATTCATGCACGATATCATATAAAACTGTGACACAAGCTTCTGACAAACCAACATTACACTACTAGCCAGACAGCAGGCACACAAAGTGGCAACTATGTAACCAAAGAAACCCATCAGAAACAAAAGATACAACATCATTCATCAAATGCTTGTTACTGTGCACTCTGTAGGTTGGTATGGATGAAGACGTTGGTATTTTATTATTGATTTATTCTTCTATTTATCTTCATGTACATTAAATGCTACTGAATTCTATATATGCGACTGGACCTGTGTTTGTGCCCATTTATTAATTACTTATCATTTAAAAGAAAAAACTCACTGCAGTTTTATTTCTAATTAATTGCCAACAAAATAAAATCTGACTGTGGGAATCCAAAAATGTAAAACAGCGCTCCCAGCAGAACCAGGAAGTGTGTAAGTCATTTGAACTGCGTGTAACGATAGAACAGACTGTAAGGCCGTTACTCTCAAAGAGGAGTGTGAATCCCTGAACAGACACAAAAACAGCGCTCTGATAATCCTGCAGTACTCTTATATCCACTCCGTGGGTATGATTAGGAAAAATCAATTGAGCCATGCAGCAGGAATAAAACATGGAGACATGGATACATTTTTGACTTGCTGCGTGGCAGAGCTGCTAAGAACCCAAAGAATCACTATCAGCTCACCAAACACGACATCATATACGCTGTCATTACAAGGATTTACAGCAGGCCGCAGGGCAGATTTTGGTCACAGTGTCAGTAAATACTGAACAAGTGAATCAAAAAGAATGACCACGTGGCCCACATCTTACACCCAAAAATTAGAGAGCTCATTCATCCAGCATGCAGACCGTAGATCAGGCTTCAGTTTATGATCACTGAAACATGAACTCAACCCAAACTATTTAAAAGATTTGAGCCAAGAAACAATATTTCATTCAACCTAAACCAGTGCTGCTGTACGTACTTTAAGGTATGTCCATGTGTATCTACACGATAAGGTCAATTTTATTTATCACAAAGATGGAAAATTACCATTGTAAATCTTAATGTAATCACAGCCCAAAGCTTAACAACTACATAGAATACACAAAATGATTTTTTTTTTTGTATCCACTACAAAATTTGTAACATGTTTCCAGGGAGGTTATGTTTCTCCACGCAGCAGAGCAAGACAAGTGATTCATCCTGACCTGCATCAGAGGAAGGTGTCCAGGTGACTCTGAATATTCCACGCAGACACTCACACATGGTCCACAGCTGGAAACCGAAGGAGGACACGCACCGGCGGAGCAGCCCACACACAGGCTGCAGGGCTAAGAGAGCTGGGAGGCAGAGCTGGGGAGGCAGGTGGATGCTGGAGGTGATCCAGAGGTCTGTTTGACTGTTTGGGCCCGAGGGACACTGAGCTACAGGCTCAGCATGGATCACAAACAGAAAGAAAGCAAGTGAGAGAGGGTGGAGAG
>VUQK01019434.1:53590-67493 GCA_015106715.1 Bujurquina vittata
ATTATTTCCAGCTTATTAAATAATCAGAATTTGGCAGGTGGGGGAGAGTATGACTCGTTTTCAGTGCTGTTTTAATCTTTTAATCTGGTGTATATGGTGTGTTTTATGTTTTATTTGCATATACTGAGAGCCATATTTAAGGCAAATTTCCACTGCTTTGCAAAGACTATTAAAGTTTTTCTCATTCTGATTCTGACTGAAACAATCTGAGAACTTACACTGATCAGACATAACTTTATGACCACCTGCCTAATACTGTGTTGGTCCCCCTTTTGCTGCCAAACAGCCCTGACCCATGGAGGCATGTACTCCAGGAGACCCCTGAAGGCACCAAGATGTTATCGGCCTGGTCCATGGATCGGACTGGTTTGTCCAGCACATCCCACAGATGCTCGATTGGATTGAGATCTGGGGAATCTGGAAGCCAAGTCAACACCTCAAACTCATTGTTGTGCTCCTCCAGCAGTCCTGAACCATGTGGCAGGGAGCATTATCCTGCTGAGAGAGGCCACAGCCATCAGGGAATACCGTTTCCATCAAAGGGTGCACATGGTCTGTAACAATGCTGAGTGTGGTACGTGTCAAAGGAACATCCACATGGATGGAAGAACCCGAGGTTTCCCAGCAGAACATTGGCCTATCAGAACCATCGTTGACAGTTTTGGCAGTTTCAGTAGCTCGTCTCTTGGACTACACGGGCCAGCCTTCGCTCCCCACATTCATCAGCGAGCCTTGGCCGCCCATGACCCCGTCGCTGGTTCACCGCCATTCCTTCCTTGTACATTTTGGTCTCAAACTCACTCAAATCTTCATCCTCCCTCATTTTTTCTGCTTCTAACATTGACTTTGAAATGTTCCCTTGCTCCCTGATTTATCCCACCCACTACCAGGTGCCATGATGAAGAGATAATCACTGTTATTCACTTCACTGTTATACCTGATCGGTGTATAGTTACAATCACTGTGAAACATTATCTAAATTTCAAAGGTTAAGGGGACATGAAAATATTATGTACAGAATATTGAGTCACATCAGATGCAGAGCACAGGAATATTTGCTGTCCTTCCACACAAATTAAGATTTTAAAAGCTTCTCATCTGGTAGTTATACTTATGAACTCTGAATAACATGGAACTATCATCATTTAATCCTAGAATATGACTTCAGCAAAGCATCATGTACGGATCCAAGATCTGATCAACGAATCTAAGAACGTTACATGTTTAAACTCGGAGTTTATCAAAGGAGTCTCACTGCCTTTAGAAAGTAACCTTCCTGGCCTCGCTCCATCTCAGAGAGTGAAATTACCACACATATACACAAATCCAGACGCTGCACCCTGAGCACGCAGACAAATTGTGTCACATTGTGAAACAGTTTGTGTGTCATATATACTGAGCTGTTTGAATGATCACGGTGATGAGAGGGGAAAGGATGTGTGCAGCGGGATCATGTGGTAACGAAGGACCTCCATACCGTTCATAAAAACTGAAATCGCTCGACAGGACGTCGTATTAAACTGCCAATCAGACTTAGCAGCTCATTAACTGAAGAGATTGCCCACTTTAACCCCGGCTTTGGGTCCCATTACCTGTTAAGCTGCTCCTCACTCACTCATTAGTAATGAGCTTAATAATAATAAGCAGTAATAATGTGAACCTTATGGAAACAGGGTTTTTATGGTTTCCTTCCATCTCTCCTTGCAGTGTGTGTTCATTCAACTGTGAGACTTGTTATGATGCAATTCTTGCAATAAACACGAAGCTCTATTTTTGACCGTCGTGGCTCCCCATCTGTGGAGCCTGTCGGTCCAGCGCTGTTTCCAGGCCTGGTCATTACCTCTCTCCACGCTCTGTCCTGTCTCCTGCTTATTGTACAGTCCCGCCAGCCTCTGACTAATCAGGGGAAGATCTGACTCAGTCTGAGGCTTCTGCAGCTCTCTGGCTGCAGCCCTGCAGTCTCCCCTGTGAGAGAGTATTTCATATTGATGATGTATCGTGAGCTCAAGAAGAGAAGCAGGCAGCCGTTTGTACCTCATACATTTTAATTACTTTTTAACATACTTGTTTTCAAAGCAACATTTCATGCTGAGAGCCAGCACTTTCTGGATTTTGCTGGTATTGTGCATGTTTACTGAGTCACTAACCCTTCTGAGACACACTCACAGCATTCTTTGTTACAGTTTTGCAGTGCACCTGTGTGCTGGTGTTACACTGTAACAAAACAGTAATGTGTGTGATGCAGCCAGTACTGCATGTGCCACAAAGCTTCCCTGACTTGAGCTTTACAATGATGCACACAAATATATCGTAGATCACTTTAATGTGTAGTTTGAAGTTGAGATAAACAAGAAACAGGGAGATGCAAATAACTGTTACACAGCAAAGCTCCTCAGCAGCTTCGCAGTACACTCTTGCAGATACCTTTAATGCTAAGAACAACAGCACCAGATGCAGAGGGATGAATGTACTAAATTTCATCCCCATCCCAGTTTTATTTGGATACACAGACACACCTGAGCACTGCGCTGCTGAATAGCTCCAAAATAATTCTCTTTGTCTTTAACCATTAATTATCCAAATGCCCCTGCATCCACTTTGCAACACAAAAGTCTCATTTTATTCAGGACTTTCATCAATTTTTTGGTTGACTGCTTCTTTTTGAAAAATGGCCGAGCACTGATTTACAAAGAAAAAGTGATTTCTGCCTCACAGAGAATAAGTGATGCTCCATCAGCGCTCAGGGTGATAAATGCAGTTTCTGTACTCATTAGAAGCAGCGTTTGTCTGCCACATGCCTCAGTTAATCCCTGCAAAGTGCAGAGCAGTTGAGAGCTGAGTCATCGAGGACGGAGTAGTGCGTGCACACATTTTCACTTCACACAAAGCTCCGAATCCTGTGGGTTTAACCGAAAGTGACTCAGAGGGATCACACAGGTTTTCTCCTCCTGAAGCCCACTCACAGCTTCGCTCTTCAATCCTGAAAACCCCATCAGCAGCACTCCTCTACTTTCCCATCGTTCAGACTGAGGAATCATTTGTTTTGAGCCATGAATCCTCATTTTCTGCCGCTGCCAAAAGAGGAGCAGGAACACAAGGAAACCACAGCATATTTATTGAGTTCAATTCAATCCAATATTGTGTACACAGTGCCTGCTCACAGCAGCAGTTGCCTCAGGGTGGATGACCGAGAGAGAAACCCCCAACAATCCTGATAAGTTCTGAACCACATCTCAAAGGGTGCGCTCCAATAATAATGCTACCATACCTTTTAGTATGGCGGAATGCATAAAATGCCCGGATGTACCACCTCATCCAGTTGTATTTTGCAGCATTAAAGCCAACATGCTCCTCTGGCATCAGTGACCACAAATCCTCTTGAATCAGCTACAAACACAGCAAAAGGTTTGCAGCTGAGTTTGTCCTGTTGCAGCCCTGTGCAGCACCTGCAGTGGCAATGCAAGAGTCTTTGAGTGTTGCATGAGTTTAGCAGATAACTGCTCATGCCTGATAAGGTTGGGAAGGCTGCTGCTTCTTGCTGCTCATCATGGCTCACTCCTGGCTCTGATTTTTCATAGATTTTAACTCAGGAAATCTAGAAAATGACATAAAACCATGTTTTTTATAAACTCTAGCATTAATTTAAATTTAGCAGATGCAAGGCCTGCAGGGGAGCAGAGAGGCATGACAGTCCCAACAACACACACACATTTAACAGTGTGTGAGTGCAGTAGTTATCACGGTCGCTCCACAGCAAGCTGGTTCGAATCCACCAGCTGGCCAGGGTCTTTCTGTGGGCATGTTCGTCCTGAGCCTGTGTGGGATCTCTCCGGGTACTCCAGCTTCTACCCACAGTCCAGAGAGATTCATTTGCAATTCTGAACCAGGCGTTTGAATGTGAATTGTTGTCGTTCTCTTTGTGTTTTGTGTCTCTGTGCTTGGCAACCTGTCTAGGGCGCACCTGCCTCTGTGACCCTAAATTGGAAGCAAAAGTCTGGATGGTTACAACACTGAAGAGCTTGTGCAGGAATGTGTATAAAATTGTGGATAAAACTGTAGACTGTATATAAAAGATGGCCGTGCAGTCCAGCCTGGACAGGCTGCCAGTCTATCACAGGCCTAACACAGTGAGACAATCACCCAGACCCACACTCGTGCCCACTTTAGAATTATCAGTCGACCTCAAGAAAGCTGCAGAACTGGTGGAAGCAGCCACAGGCACAGGAAGAAGATGCAAATCCAACCGGGAGCGACCATGTTTACTGTCAGGTGACCTTCAGCTCCTTCTCGCTGTTGTCTTTATCTAAGTGAGAAGTGCCGCGGTGCGGCTGGTTGGGTTTTGAAGTCTTTCTGAAACCTTTTTGCTCTCAGTCTCAGGTGGAGCTGTCCTTTCCCAGGTGGAGTTTCTCCGTGGTCTCATCCTTCCTACACCTGCTCCATGCGTGGTAATCAAGGCTGGAGGCTGCAGTAGTTCTCTGCCAGAGTGCTGCTGTGAAGATTAGACCACCTTTGTTACCTGTCTGTTGTAATCCTATCTCGCTCCGCCTCTTCTGCGTGAAGCTGCATTAGGAACACACTCACCTGTTGCCTGTAGAAACTGAGTTTGGTTACTCCATCACCTGCTCAGGATGTACCTGCCCTCTCGCCCCCTGTTGCCCTCACTAGCTTTTGGCTCAGTACCAGCTGCCCACACAGCACAAGTAAGACTGTCACCATTTATCAAACTCCTCCCTGCTGGCAACATTCCTCTTTTGGACTCCTGTTACTCCTTATCTCCTCAGTACCTGCCCACCTCCAGCCCTCCAGCCGATTGCAGTTCACTCTGTCAGTAAACCATTTAAGCTCTCTGAGTTTGCTATCTGCCAAACTGTGACGGAAAGATTATATTTTACAACACAATGTCGGCAGTATCACCATGTGGGAATCCACAGATTTTCTGAAGAGGCGTTTTTTAAGAGGCCCAACTTACAAAACAGGTTTTGGCAATTTGCTTTTGTGCGTCAGGGAAGTCTCCTGTAAGAGTTCAGTGAATCACACAGGAGAAACGGGTCGGCGTCAACCTTCCCGATAATGACCGGGTCAATTTATCTAATGACACCGGAGAGATTTGAGAAATGATCTAAATGGGCTGATTACATTTGAAAGGATGAGGAGGAGGGACTGGATTCATTTCCACTATTTCTGCAATGTTGTGCACTAATATTCATAAAGTGTGTGTAGGCCTAAATAATTCTTACAAATGCTATAAAATTTTATACTGTAATCAAAACCAAAAACACTGCATTATCCAGGGTGGTGCATTGGTCTTCTCTCCTGTGGTCTGTGGTGTTTGTTTAGCACTTATCATGCCTGAGCCGGGGAGGGACTGACAGTTATAAACTTCCGGTGGGTCCAGGATTCCCGGATTTCACCTTTTGAGCCAGCTGAAAAGATTCTGTTTTAAAAAGGTTTCTATTGGCTGTGCTGTGACATGCTTCCAGTCAACCAATTAGCAAACAGGGAAAAGCTTTTCCTTAATACACAGAGCCGTGTTTATGTGTTAACATAATCGGATAAATTAAGAAGGAAACTGCTACTAGTGGTGATTTTTCCAGCTGACTTGATCAATAAACACTATTAAAATTAAATAAAGACACAAACTTATTGAATTTCAGCATTTTGATATAGTTTGGGTCACAGGCTGACACAGACATCCATGTTTGTTTACATTTTTAACTCTGAGCTTTGGAAAAATATGACTTTCCCAGTCGGAGGTTGACATGATTGCTGACTTCAAGAGGAAAACAAGTAATTAGTCAGTCTAATGTGACGAGCATGCAGCGTATCCTCCAAGATGGGAGGATGAAGGCTAGAACAAAGAAAGAGCATCAAACGCCGGGCTGCTCTTCAAGTGACAGCCGTGCACCATGCTGCCCTCTCACCCTTCAACCTTCTCTTTCAGACTATTTTCGCTCACAGTGTGAGAGGGTGGTAGTGGCGGCGGATTGTGTAAAAAAAGCCATCTACCCCTGCACCTTCTTGCTCTGGTTAAGATGGGATAATACTAGAAAATGCAGCCATGCCTGATGCTCACATTCCCACATGCTGGTCCCACATGCTCCAGGCTCCCTCATCCAGTTACACTTTTCACTGCAGCAGTGTTACAGCTGGGGGACCTGCAGACCTCTGCAGCTAATTCAGAAAGCTGCTACGTGCCTGCTATCCAACCATCCCCAGTTTCCCCGCAGCACTCCTCCTCTCTGATTCTGTTGCTGTGATAGACGGACAGCATATTTACACCTTTGAGTCCTCTGTCAGGCTGCCGTCGCCTCTGTGGTTAGCACACGATGTCTACAAATTACACACATTTAGTTTTAATGATTTAATCAACTTTAATCACACTTATCTCCACAGGAATTAGCAGCGACTTCAACACTCAGCATCACAATAAACTTTTCTGAGAACCTCATTAAAAATCTCTGCCTCCATCTCAGCCTATCCCAGCATCCTCCTCGGTCACACCAAGCCTCTGCACGTCCTCCTTCACCACATCCACAAATTTTCTCTGTGGTCGTCCTCGTTTCAACCTGCCTGACAGCTTCATCTTCATCCCTCCTCTGCACATGTCCAAACGTCTTAGCCTCGCCTCGCCATCTCTGTCTGTTCAAGCTGAGCTGTTCATGTTTAGTCCTGTCCCATCCTGCTCACTCCCAATGGAAATATGAGCATCTTTAACATTCCTCCACCTTCAGCTTGGGCTCCTGTCTCCAAACCATCCATTACAGCAGGTTTCACTACCATCTTTTAAACCTTCTCTTTCACCCTTGCTGCACTCCTGTCACAGATCACCCCGACACACGTCTCCACCCGCTCCACCCTGCCTGCACACTCTTCTCACCTCTCTTGTGCACCGACTGTTGCTTTGGATGCTTGTCCCAGGGTATTTAAACTCACCCACCTTTACTACCTCTGCTCCTTGCAGCTTCACTGTTACACCTGTCTCCCTCTCATTCACACACACGGATTCTGTCTTCATGTAACTGACTTTCATTCCTCTTCTCTCCAGAGCATACCTCCACCTTTCCAGGCTGTCCTCCACCTGCTCCCTGCTCTCACTATAGATCACAGAGTCGTCTGCAAACTTCACAGTCCATAGCTCGTCTGTCAGCCTGTCCATCACCACTGCAAACAAGGAGGGGCTCAGAGGAGATCACCGATGTATCCCCACCCCCACTGCAAACCTCACCTCTAAATATCTGTGCACTTGTTCCCTTTGACCTCTGACCTTGACCCAAATATGGCAAAAATGCAATCAGGTGATCTCAGGGTCAATGGCCATCTTCTGTGTAAATTTGTATGATTCAGTTCTCCAAAGCAGCTTTTAGTGTCTTCACAGAAAACATTTGGAGGAAGATCAGCATCACCTCAAACAGTTACGTAAGTATTTAATGTACAGATGAATTCTTTCCACTCAGGAACAAACACTTTGTTCAGCTATCATCCTCAAGATGAAAACACAACGTCACACGAACGACGCTCGATACATTCGTTCTTTCTGCACCTCGGCACGAAGAGCAACATAAACACAAAAGATTTAAATCTGTCAGAGCACAACATGGTGATAGAGTGGTTTGGGTGGTCCTCAGGGTGGCGCACAAAGACTGAAGCGGCCCCCTGGCAGCAGACACTTTTCCCAGAACAGCATTTAGTGGGTGGTGAAGCTTGATGCTGCAGTGATAAGTGCCCCACAGATGAAGAAATAAAGTATGGAAGCCTTTTAAGTTTAGAGGTACAAATCTAATTTTATACAGAGCTCATCTTTTTGAGTCCCGCACTGCTCCACAGGTGCAGCTGAGCGCTCAGTATTTTGGATCAACTCCATCAAATGCCTCCAGAAAACCTCTCCCACCGTAGAGACACTTCATGGGTCACTGAACGGGTGGAGACTGCATGTTTTTGGATAGCTAATGGGGAGACAGGAATAACCTCATGGGTTGGGCTGCGTTCCACGACCACTGATGACCGGATAGTTTACACATCGGGAAGCAGCATGCTGGAGATTCCTCGGAGGACATGTTTGGGATTCAGATGTTGGTGAGGAGCTCTGCTTTGCAGCCCACTGCTCATGTGGGTCTGAGCTGAGATACAGGATGAGGTGTCCGGGATGCAGCTCACTGTCGTGCACTCAGTGCCACTGAGTGGCAGAAGGAGAACTCACTGTTTCAGGTGCTGTTGACACGATTAAATGATTACTGATCAAAGTTTTTGAGGGCTTATCAGACACTTATCTACACCTCACACCTTACTCTTATTTATTAACTTATTGTAAAGCTTCTGTATAGTTTCATAAAACCTCTATTTTAATGCACCAGCAGCAGCAGTACTCCCTTTTTTGTGGCATCTTGTATAGAACAAGGACAATAAAGTCTACTTTTCTTTACATACCAGAGATTAGAAATTTGAAAGTCTGGCAGAATTTTGGAAGTCTGGATGGTTTAAGCAGAGATAGGTAGATCCTGTGGCCTCCAGCTGTGCAATTCAAGCACAAAATAATGCTGAAGTCAGCTGGCAGATGTTCTCTGCTGTCGTAAATTATGTTTGTTGGTGCCATAAATCACCTTTAAAAGAAGAAATTGAGCTCAGCATGCATTAAATCATTTTTAAAAGGACAATGAAAGCAGCTTATTTAAGAGGTCCCAACTCACCCACTAAATAAAGTAGATGAACTCAACCCTAAAGCGCTGTAGTGGCATTTTACTGCAGAATATTGATCTAAAAACATCATAATTCACTTAAAATACCGACAGGAACCATTTTCCTGCACCACGTTCACCACAGGCGTTTATAATATATTTGGGGTAAAAACCCCCCACCTACTCAGTAGGTGCGTATTTATCAAGCAGCACGTATGGGGCCGGTCTGCAGTCAGCAGAGACTGGGTGTGTTCAAGTTCTCATATAAACAGCCGTAAACAGCCAGAACCAGCCAGACCCCGGACTGGGAATCAGCGAAAAACATGAAAGACAAAATTACAGGCTGTGAAAAGCACTGATGTCAAGATTTCCTTTTATTTCACTGTAAACTTTCATATTTCTGTTGTATAGGACAGCACTGCCCCCGCCCCCCATTAAACTTGGACTTAATTTATCCTGAAACTTTCTGTAACTATGAGAGGCAATTTTTCAACCTGAATCCTGAATTTAGCCTTACAGACAGACGAGGCTGAAACCTGCACCAACACTGCCCACCAGTGTTAGAAATCTGGTACTGCAGCATCACACACTCCAACCAGCAGCTGGATAATCCAATATTCACACAAAAATATTCATTGGATAATCATCAGCTCAGTTCTAGAAACTGATTAGCATTATTTTAATATTTCATTTGGACTTGTAAAGGAAACAGAATGTGTTTGTTCCGGGTGTCGGGCTGCTCCCTTTATGTCCTCCTAAGTCTGGATTACTGTAACTTCACTCACCTCAGCCCCAAGTCAACACATGCTTCGCATAAATGACCTGTTTTCTATATTCTGTGAGTTAATGATCGATGAGCACTCCTGGCACTGTGGACAGCATTTACACCCATAATTAACAGAATACAGAGGGGCTGAATTTGTGTGTGAATAAATCAGCTAGTCTCAAACAAGATATGAAAGAAGTTTTTATTGAAGTTAAAAGATCGTTTTTCCAGAGGACATCGTCTGTTATTAACTTCTGTTATTAATCTGTTTGTCAGATGGGGAGTACACTGTGACAAAACCTTCTCCATAACACGATAACAGCCTATCAGAAGAAGGCACTCATAGCAGTTTAACTCTCAGCATCCTTTCAGGACAGTTCTCCTCGCCTCACGAGTGGTTTCACCGGCTCCACACAGAGGAAAGGAAACAGGTTTGTCTTGTTAGATGCAGCGCAGACTTTGCTTATTGCAGAACGGTCCAGAGAGGATTTTTAAAGGATTTCTTTATTTGAAGGCATTAATGACCATTTCAGCATTAATGATTATTACAAAAAATAACCCCAAACTCCCTGAGACGAAAACTCCCACTAAAGCTCAAGTTGTGATTGGATAAATCCCTTTAGACGGGTGGCTACAAGAGAACACTGATGTTCAACACTGACCTGATTGGAGAGCTGAAACAGCGCCCCCTACAGTACAGGACAGAAACCACAGGATGAAATTCATTAAAAGTCAAATGTGTGTGTCTGAGGTTGTTTTTGTTTTAAAGGAACACAAACACTTAATATCTGACTAATGTATCAGATCTGACATCTTGGGTGTGGGTAGTGTGTATTTTGTGTACCTCATTGATATTTCCCTTGGGTATGTGGTACATAACAGTACAAAAAGCTGGTGCTGATAGAAGCCTTTGCAGCGATGGAATAAACAAACTTTACTCCTTTCACTACCAGAAATACTGTGATAAAACAGACTCACTGCAGCTACTTGAGGCTGCAGTCTTTGACACACTGAAGAAAATAAAAAGATATCCAGTACCTGCAGAGAGATGTGGGTATTGACCACACTGAGTTTTCTTACTTTTAGACGAGATGATTAGATGGAAAAGATGGAGCTTAACAATAAGAGAAGCATCTATTACTGGAGGTATTTTCGGCACCTGAATATTGAGAGCTGGAGTGTTTTACAACAGTGCAGCTCCAACATTACTTAAAGTCAGCCCTGAATATCCAGTATGTTCTGGGGTCGCATCACTTTCTGGTTTTTCTGCTGAAAGAAAAGCCCTGAACACGTTGTGGCTGGTAAGTGTAAAATTCATGAAAATCAAAGCGCACCGTGTCAGAAACAGTGACCGATGAGTGTCTGTAATACTGGCTGTTAAAGGTGACAGAGGTCTTCCAGGTTTGCGTGCTGGGTGAGAGGAACGCTGTAGCTCGAGTTCCAGTCCCTCTCAAAGACAGCCTTCAGCTGGGATTGGACCGTTGAGTCAACGGACGTCTGGCTGACGACCAATGCTGAGCCAGCTGTGTTCACAAAGTAGTCTCCTGACCAGTTAGAAGTCCCTTTAACAGAATTAGATTAGATCGTTCAGAGAGAAGCTAATAAAGTGTGAGTAATGACTCAGTCATCCCATGTGTGGTGTGTTATTCAGCTTGGCTTTAACCACCTCCAGCAAGTATTCGCTTTAATAACATGACGCATGTTTCCATCTGGGTGAACATGTGTTTGTGCGGCTCTCAGCTTCTCTAGATTTTAGGATCGATCCTAAATGTGAGACGAGCCGTCGGTCCAACGGGTTTCTGTGTTTAACACTCTGAGTCATTGTCATGGTTTCAGGATGAAAATAATCATCACTTAACAGAATCATATGTTAAGAGTTTCCTAATCTGACCCACGTCTATATTCACAGTTGGTTACATGAGTGAATAAACTGTGTGTATTACACGCATGCTAAAGTGTGCCTTACCTATGTATGCTGTCTTATCCGTTACCATGTACTTGTTGTGGTTAACTCTTGCAAAGGGAATCTCCCTCTGCTTGGGGGTGGCAGGCACCACAAACAGCCTCTGAACAAAGAAAACACACAGTCCTCAGGTAATATTCTTACTGTAGGATGAGTACGGTGCTGCCTCCTGTCACAGCGATAGATGCTGCCTGAGCCTGACCGGCAGAGCTACTTACCACCTGGACGTCCAGGTTGTTCTTGGGGTCATAGACTGAGGCCAGAGACTTGAGAAAAGGAAACATGACTGGCTGTGTGTTATTCCAGCAGCTGATAAGCAGCCGCACTTGGACCCGCCTCTCGTACGCCGCTCGCCTCAGCTGCGTGTCGATGTCTGCCCAGTACCTGCAGGGGGCGCCACACGCACAGGACGAGAACACGGGTAATAAATGATTTATTCTCGCTTCCTTATTACTGTTTTTTTCCTTTTTAATTGAGGATTAAGCTTTTTATAGTGTGTTTTGGTGTATATTTATTATCAACTTAGTGACTGTATATTTTGTTCAGCTGAGGCTGTTTTAAATGTGCTGCAGAAACAAACTTTGACTCGACTACACGGAATACGAGACCATAACAGAACCCACAGAGCTGTGCTCAGGGTGCATTTTCATTACATTAATTAAACGCTTTTCAAAAACTGCGAATCTCAGCTCAGCTGTATCAACCTAAACTGCACCTTTTAGGACGTGAAAACTCCATGGTGGGCAGGTAGTTCATGACGGCAATGTAGATGAAGCTCTCAGCATCATCCATCACACTGAGGATGGACTGAAGGTCTGGAGTCCTGCCGGCTGCACAGAAGGATGGAGGGGAACTCTGATGGAGAAGAAAGAGACATTTTGAACAATGCAGGAGAGTAAAACATGCTAAAATACGGAAAAGTAGCTGACTCAGATCCTCAGCTGATGTTCGGGCAACTTTGGGAACCCCCTGGCTCCTGAATGATCCTGAAAAGCCATTTTCTGTAACTTTCTCTAACAAAAACAGCACATTCCTGCCTCCTTTATGCTGTTGGTGGCAAACTGCAGAGAAATCGGTGTGAAAAAAAAAATCCCCTCACCGACAGATAGACGCGGGATGGCGTGTTGTTAAGAGGCACCAGGAGGGGTGTGTCCTTGTTGTATGTGGTGGAGAAACTCTTTGGCCACGGTGATGGAATTGACTGACTCTCCCCCAGAAACCAGTAGGCTTCAAAGATCTTACTCAGGTCTGCAGCCAAGCAGCTGCAGTTGTAGACCACCACGCCGAGCTCCTTCACCTGGAGGCCAACACCACAACATTACTCCCACTTTTTTTAATGCTTTCACATTTTAAAAACTGCAACAAAGGTGAGAAAACACACAGGAGATGTTTTAGAAATGTTCATGCACTTTTATCCCAGTTTGTATTCTTTGGACTACATTAACCTGCCATCTCTCGAGGTTAGTCTTCCAAAAATAAGGTTCTGTGATTTTGGTGCACTCATGACACCTCAGCAGGAGCCTGACCGGGAAAAGCGGGATGTGGTTTAACATGCTGATGATACCACATTAAACATGTGAGTGAAACTTTATATAAACATGATAACTTCCTCTTAAAAGCAGAAGAAACTTGATTCTGATTGCTTTCGATTTATACAACTTTTCACCGGCAATTTATTTCAGGGAATCTTTAATCAGACGGGAGCGCTGAGATCTTCAACTTTCCTCATGATCACAGTAACAAACCAACACTGGCTACATTTGGAGGATGTGGAGCTGTTTCTGATTTCTAACTACACATTTTTATTCTTGAACTCTCTCTGAGGAGCTTCACACAAATCCCACTCCACAATAATCCTCATTTACCTAATCACACCCTTTAAACTAGTGGTTCACAGATTGTGGGGCATAGACCCACAAACAGAATATAATGATTGCTATTAAGGGGAAATAAGCAAAGTTGGATTCTTTTTATTGCTAAAGAGTTGCTAAAAACCATGGAGAGTGGGTGAGTCTTCTGATTGGCTGCCTGTGATAAACAGAAGGTTTGAGCGGTCCGTGGGTGGGGCTTCTGCTGGGTGCATGAAAGGAGGGACCTCTAGTCAGGAGTAAAAAAAATACATACATAGATAAGGTGTGTTTACTTATGCTGCCTGTACTACGAGCATCCGTCACTGTAACTGTGTGTGTGTGTGTGTACCTGTGTGAGAGACCTCCAGTCCATGTTGGCACTGCCAATGTAAATATGCTTCTTGTCCACAACCCAGAACTTGGTGTGAAGAACACCTGAGGTGAGCTCCTTCATGTTAACTGTCCTAATATGAGCTCCTACATACACACACACACACACACACACACACACACACACACACACACACACACACACACACACACACACACACACACACACACACACTCTCACCTTCTTTTTTTCTTTCTTCCATTTGTAGGACTCGACCGGCAGCTTTGTTTTGCCCTTCCGCCAGGTACTCTACTCGCCCTA
>VUQK01019439.1:4208-47625 GCA_015106715.1 Bujurquina vittata
TTTATTTTTTTTTTTTTTTTTTTTGTGCTCAGCTACAAAATTGGGTAATAAAGTCTTTGAAAAGCCTTCAGACATAATTGTCTTTTTTTGGCAATGGATTGTACTGAGCACTTGTGTATTTATTGTACAGAGAAATTCGTTACTGTGAAGCCAACTGTATGTGTGATAAGGCTGATGAACAGAATGCAGACTGGAGCCTGCATTAAGAGCCCATCAGTGCTCTCACACTTGCACACAATTTGATAGTAGACAGGAACAATGTCATGTGCACTTGTAAATTTCCCCAGTGATGACAGCCAGTGCTCTCGGCACATTGTCATTTGTTGCCTCCCATCCAATATCTTAACAGCGTCCCAAATTGATGTTAAGGTAAAGAAATGATCTTGTTCAATCTTCTCATGAGACTCAAAAGCTGTCATAGTAATTGTGAGAGCTTCTGTTAGCTGCACAGCAAAGTGCCACTTTCATCCCAAGTGACCAGCAACCCCTCCATGCATACAGATGGGGGGGGGCAGAAACAAGAGCAAGAGCACATTAGTAAACAAAGCCAAAGTGGATCTGTGAAGTTCAGACACTCATTAATTTGAACACTTTCCGCTTAAGGTGCACTATGCAGAACACTCTTAAAGTACCGACTGTTCATCACAAAAGCACACAGTGGCTTCTCCTTTTCCAACGCATGTTTGTGTCTTAGAATTTCAACCTGCCGTATCAGCACTTCGCTCTCAGACTGCTGGATTACTTGCTGTTCCCAGGATACTTCAGAGTAGAATGGGAGGCAGAGCCTTCAGCTTTCAGGCCCCTCTTCTGTGGAACCAGCTCCCAGTTTGGGTTCAGGAGACAGACACCCTCTCTATTTTTTTAGTTTAGGCTTAAAACTTTCCTTTTTGATAGAGCTTATAGTTAGGGCTGGATCAGGTGACCCTGAACCCTCCCTTAATTAGGACTAGGCTGCTGGGGGCTTCCCATGATGCACTATTTCTTCTTCCTTCACCTCTTTTCATCTCTATTCACTCTGCATTTAATCATTAGTTATTATGAATCTCCGTCTCTCTCCCACACTGTGTCTTTGTCCTGCTTGCTCATAGGGGGTTGTCTGATTGTCGGGCTTTTCTTTGTATTATTGTGGAGTCTGTACCTTCCAATATAAAGTGCCTTGTGGTGACTGTTGGCACGATTTGGTGAGATGTAAATAAAACTGAGTGAGCGTACATGCATAGAAACAGATAACACTCACACCCATTTTGAACACCTCATTAGCCTCATTAACCTAACCCCATGTAAGTCTTTGGACTTTGAGAGGAAGCTGGAACCCAAACAGACATGGGGAGAATATGCAAACTCCCCACTGAAAGGCCCCAGGTTGGATTCAAGCCTCGGATCTTCTTCCTGTGAGGTGACAGCGCTAACCGCTGTGCCTCCATGTCGGCGTTCACTTCATCACTTCTCACACGGGGTGGCTGTAGCTCAGGGGGTAGAGCAGATCACCTACTGATCAGAATGTCAGCGGTTTGATTCCCGGCTCGTCTGCATGTAAACGTATCCTTGGGCAAGACACTGAACCTCAAGTTGCTCTCTGATGCAAGTGTTGGAGAGTGAATGTGTGAGTGTTAGACAACCAAAGCACTTAGCTTACGTACTCTTGGAAGTGAATGTGAGTGCTCAGAGTAGAAATCTAGTCCTATAGACTAGACTGGTCCATTTACCATAGGATACATCCAGCTGATAGACACTGATTCTCTGCTTAATTCACAGGGTAAAATGGGCCATGACTACCTATTCATCAGAGACAGAGTGGTCACATAATTTCTTTATTTTTTATGGAAAATCAGATTTATCCAACCCCCTTTCATGGTTTCTGTATTTAGATCTGCTGTGTTAAAATGCCAGACGTGCACATTAACTGCATAAATGCTCCAACCAGAGGTATGTGTACCAGAACGTGTTCTCTACATCAGACCCAGCAGATCAACACAATGGTGACCACCTCACAGCAGGAGAACGACTTTATTTCTTTTCTTTGGCTGGAAGACATGAAACGATGTCGAGTGCAGTACAGATGCATGTAAGATGTCGTGCTTTTCCCCGTGCTGGATAACACCTGAGGTGTGCAGTTTTTGCTACATCGCTAACTGCTTGTGAATTTGTAACGCGCAAACACAAAACTGTGCACTTCCGGTGACACGTTTGTCAGTGGGTTACTTCGTTCTTTTAAAATCAGTCATTTTTAACAAATTGCTAAAATGTTGCTAAATATTGCCAACACAATATTAGTAGCCACTTCTTAGTGAACGATTCATTATTAGCAATTTTCCCGGGAAATAATAAACCATAAACTACAATTAGGAATGAGAATGCACTCGAGATTGATTTAATTGGGACTTTAAGGATTCTATAGGCCTGCACTATAAACTGTTTTTTTATCTATTTATTGCAGGTGTGTGATTCAAAGAGCAAAGATTTTTGATCCATATTTTCCCCAGTCGCTCCATCCGGTTCAGTGGAAGTGGTGCGTGGCGTTTCCTCGCATGGCCGCAAAATAAAAACACACAACAATCTCATGTGAAGACATTTTGTCACAAAGACCGTGATCTTAAACCATTCAACAACACACCAGCAAAAACTGTTTCAAGTCCTGCTTAGTGGTGGTGAAGGGGCACGAAGCCTTGGAGTCATCTTAAACCATGTCCTGACTGGGACTGCTTAAATGAAATGACTATGGAATTGAACAATGTCACTTGTGTGCCCCTGGGTGCTCCCATCTCACGCCAATGAAAGCTAAGATGGTCAGATCCTATCAAATGCCTGTGCGTTTGCTGTGATATTCAGTCCCCTAAGAAATGATTTATTATTTTGGATGTGGCCAAATAGAAATATCCTCTATATATTCCCCTAAAGGACCAACGGGTGGCCCCCTGGACCCGTTTGGCCATTTACTGTAAATGGAGTGCAGGCATAGGCTGCCGACCATATGCTCCACATAATCCATGCAAGTGATGCTACCCAGCGATTAAAAAGCAGAGAGGGAGCGAGGGGAGAGCGAGCATGCTCCAGGAGCTGTGTACTAAACGAGGGCGAAGACACTGGAGCCGGTTCAGCCTTTTGTTTTGACTCTTTTCCTATTCGCACCCAGACGACAGGAAGAAAAGAGAGCGCCGAGGGGGAGCAGGGAGATCTCCAAGCAGCCTTGGCTCATGCGTCTGTGCGAGAGCATCCATTTCGCGGCGCTTACAGAGGAGACGGTGCGCATTTCTTTGAGAAACACGGCGCTGTTCTCTCCTCCCAAGTCAGTTTCCTAGAGCGGCTGACGGACGGAAAGACACTTTCCCCCCCTCTGCGGTTCTCTTTCCGAGCAGGATTTCGTAACAAGGCTTTTCACTTGAAGCAAAAAAAAGCAGGTCGAGCGCAGCTCCAGCAGCCTGTACTGCGTCTGGTTTGTGGAGGGGGGGGGGTTTTGCGGTCCGTAGCTCAAGACGCAAAAAGGAATACCAGGCGTTCAAGTTTTCCTGGAAGTTGCGCAGTGATAGAAAAACATGGGAATTTGTGGCTATCTGGCGATGTCTGGGAAATGCCTCGTCGTCATCGGACTTAAATTGTTATTCCTTGTACCCGCAGGAGTTCCGAGCAGGAGCGGAGATTCTGTATTAAAGGACAACATCACCGTCAGACAGGGGGACAGCGCCGTCTTAAAGTAAGTCTCCAACTGTCTCTCATCATTATCCCCGAAACGCAGCACGGGGACGAGCCCGCTTCATTGCATGTCTGGGTCCAAGCAGCTGATCAAGCCCAGCTCTCCAGGAGTTACTAAAGGTCACCATAACCTATATAAGACACACTGACGCGCGTTTTTAGCGCCAATGCTCCCGCACAAGTTGTGTTGCAGCGCGCAAAGCTCGGCGTTTAGCCCGTCTTCTCATTGCCCTTGAATGTTATTGATCTGCTTGGTTAATGTCTTGTCGGGGATGCACGGAGCTGAGGTACTCACATTAAGAATTAGGAGGGGTTGTGTAGCCTACTATCGATTTGCGCATGCGGCACAAATACAAACGCAATTGTGACTTTTATTTTTAGGGCTGTTGTTTTCGTAACACTTCAAGAAATGTCCTGGAAGACGGAATGCAAAATGCAGCTGATCCTTCAGTTCGTTCTTTGTGGAAGAGCAGTGTTTATGCCCATCTTTTTCAAACTTTGAGGGGTTTACAGTGAGTGAGCTTATCTCACTTAACACATGCACATTTGGATCTGCAGTCTATTGCAGTGCCAGCATATGACGATGCTGTGTGTCATTGGTGTGTCGTCTCCTCTCTGTTCACTGTGAGGTTATTTTATTTTGCTGCTAATTAAACAGGTGTGATGCTAGAAATCCACAGTCCCTGTGAAAGGATGACAGGCACTGTCAATGTACACAAATACATTACTAAATGCACACAAAATATATACAACAACAGTCCTGCCAACAGTTTCTTTGCCACACAGGCACCGTGCATTAGATATTGTAGACTGGTGACAAATGGCAGGAGGTACATTAATCCTTGACCCCTACACTGAGGGAATCCAGTGGCTCTGTTATGTTTCGGGGACATTTTTTTGGAGTCCACTTCAAACAGTGGTTTCCAAACTTTTACACGCCATTAACAATAAAACTGCAACGAAACATTTCGGTGCTGATGGGGGCAGTCCAGGATGATAATAATCCCATCCATAAAACATGAGGGCTCGGTTTGATGAGGATGGGAATGCTGTAAATCACACGGCCTTCACAGTCACCAGATCTCAACCTGATTTAAAGCAGTTTTTTACATGAAAACCCAGCTTGAAGGATGGTCTACTAGAAGAAAGGTGACTTTAAGAATCAATAAGGGAGCAAAGCGTTAATGAGCCACTTTTCTTCTGCCTGCATCTGGAAATGTGACATTCTTAAAGTCAGTATGAATGAAGATGAAACTGACAGATTTTCAGCATCTCTCTTCTGTATCATCAATAAAAAAAACTACATAATCGGTTAAACATATGAAACATATGAAAACTTAAATTTCATCACATTCAAAGCTGACAGATTGTGCCACAGATGTTAGTAACGGCCCAGACTGTCTACTCAAGTATCATTTAGAAGGGACTCAGTAAACACAGACTTGCGCGAGTGTGTTTGTGGAGTCGCATTGTTGTGTTTGTGTGAGGCTGTGAGTCAGTACCTTCAGCTGGCAGAGCAGGGCAGCAGAGTTCAGCTGGCTTCAAGCTGCCTGATGGGAGGCAGCTTGGCCTACAATTACGGAAACGTCCGAGCGTCTGATGGCGCAGACAAGCCGCTAAACATCTTGCTGTTGCGTACTGGGTCGGTCACGTGGAAGGTGATCAGACATCCCTGTGTAGTCCAAGATGAAACTCTGCCTAGTCTCCGTCTTCTCTCCCCTGCTCCACACAGCCTAGCCACTCTTTTAATCCTACGTTCATTTTTGGCTGCCCTCCCCTGATTAGTAGGACTCATTAAGTAGCCTGTTGGTTCCACTGAAATCATCCATTTCACTCTCCTCACCTCGGATGGCGACAGGCTCAAATCCCCTTCTAGCTCTTTTGTCACGCTGATGTTGAGCCGCAAATGGTTGCGACTGTAGCAGCTGTTGGGTTCCTTTTGGCTTCTTAATGTTCTCCTTTTCTTGCCCTAACCTGTGAACCCCGCTGTAGAGAAGTCATCAAAGGACTTGTTGAGCTGCCGTGACCCCGAGTTGAATCTTTAAAAGAGAGCTTTAGAAAGTGGACTCTAAAACTGACAATAGAGGAGCCTGGTGCTGCTCCACAGTGTATCCAATACACTGCCCTTGAGCAAGATGAGCTGCTTCCCGTCAGTGAGCTAGTCAGTCTATAATCCAGGAAACCATGCTATCCACATGCATCGCTTTGAGCTTTCCCCCCAAGCAGGGGAGACTGGATGGCGATGAAAGTGACACAGAAATAATTCTTATCCGCCTTCCAAGCTTCTGTGGGTGGGAATAAGGCCCGTGGAGCTGCTATATGATGGCATTGTTCATGTCCACATTTGACAGCTACATGCCCGGAGCACCCTGCAACGCTGCGAGCCTCCTCTGCCTCACCTGTGATGAGCCTCATCAACCAAACGGCAAAGGTACAGAAGCTTGGAAGGACAGCCGGTGCTGAGATTCAGAGTGACAAAGGCAGGCCAGGGGCAGGTGAGGAGGGCAGCTGTGGGCTGGCCCTCCGATTGGACTCTTTGATCTGACAGAGTATGCACGCCAACACTGTCTGTGCATTTATTGAACAGTCATTTAATAAAACATGTTCCAACTAAGTATTTTCAGATAAATCACAGTACTGAGAAGCTAAATTTTAGTATTTAGTATTTGGAAGGCAGCCGTGATGTCATCTTGCTAAATGTTTCTGAGGGTAAAATTATTTCAAGTTACGGATGTAACAGTTGTCCTACAAACGAGAGATTCAAGCAATGATACACGGGAGTCATTCCAGCCCGACCCCGAAAGTGGTTCAATCTGACATCAGGAGTCAGATGTAGTGCCGTGAGCCAAGTCACAGAGGGCTGTCGAGGGTTAAATGCTTTTATTCCAGGAAAGTGCAGCAATAACGTGATCCTGGCAATATGTTTTAAATGAACCCTTGCTGCATCTGAGTGATTTCTTGCAGCTGGAAGAATTCCTCGAGGCTGTAATATTAAGACAGGAAAGGGCAACACGAAGCAGTATCATTCCGACATAAAGTAAGCCACTGCCAGCGGGAACGTCAGAAGATGTGAGCAGCAGAATAATTAGCATCATTCAGCTCAACTTTAGCAATATTACTTTTCTTTCCCCCAAATACAAACATGCCTGGGTTACACCTGAGGAACAAAGCACTGACGCCGCCTTATAAGGCCTTGTGTGTGTATTTGTACACATATGACGAGTCAGCATTTGTGTGTTTTTTTCTTTTCTTTTTTGTGAGTAATTAATACAGTGCTGTGGAAAAGAATTTGCCCCCATTGGGGATTTCCTTCTTTCTTTCTTTTGTATGTTTAACATAAAAATTAGTTTGACAATCTGAAACATGTAAGTATGACAGACAAAAATAAGCTGAGTAAATAAAAAAAAACGCAGTTTTCAAATAATTCCTCTATTAGGGGAAAAACAGCTCTCCAAACTTGCCTGCTTTGGTTGCCTCCTTACCTAATAAGTGGTTTTGCCACCCTTGGCAGCGAGAAGCGCAATCAAGTGTTTGCAATAACCGGCAGTGAGTCTTTCACATCGCCGTGGAAGAATTTTTGTCTTAATCCCAGCCATATTGGAGGTTTTGAACATAAATGGCCGGTTTAGGGTCAAGTCAAAGCATCCAAATGAGATTCAAGTGTTTGACTTTGTCACTCCAGAAACTTCCCTTTGTGTTTTTTAACCATCCCGAGGTGGACTTGCCCTTTCCAAACATGGCCCTGCTGCATAACCCAAGTGTGCTTACGCTTCAGGGCAGAAACTGATGGTCGGAATGGAGAGTAAAATAGTGTACTGACATTATTTGTTTAATACTCATGCCTGCGTGTGTTCATGCTTTTTGCTTTCATGGTGCTGGATCGAAGGATCTCACACGTGTGTGAAAGTGCCGTGTAGTCTTCTCGTAAAGCATGTTGAGCCATCAATAAGACGACAAATGTGCTATATAAACTGAGTCCATCATAATTCACTTTGTAAACACGTGTACAGCAGCTTTAGTCGTCATAGTTTTAGGCTCGCGTTACTGTAAATGCTAATCTGCAGTGTGAAGCTGCTTAAAAAGGACTACAATATCACCATGCCAACTGTTAGTTCATGTGACAACTTAATATTGAAAGTGAAAAAAGAAAAAAAAAATCCAATTCAACTCCATTCAAATGATTTAAAAGGGATTATTTTGAACAGGTGCACTGATTTCCATCACTCTTGGCTTTTATTTTAGCAGATGTTGCTTCCATTTTCACCCAGATTGATAGGCCCACTTTCTTACATCCAATAGTTGTCGTTACTGCTGAATCTGTGATTAACCTGTGGCTGGCTGCAGACACCTCTGTGACACACGATGTCACCAAGCTTTTATTTTCACCTGCAAGTGATGAGCTCCACTGGTAGGGCAAGACATGAAGGTGGCTCACACCATCCTCCCCCTCCTCCACCTTCTTGACCACTAGTGCAAAAACAAGGACGGCAGAATCTGGCTGGCTCCTGACTTATCGCTGGTTGTGTTTATTGAAGTGTGAAGTGTCTCAGGGCCATTTGGCAGTGTCATTTTGTTTGGACCCGTAACTCTACACGAGGTGGGGGGGAAAATATCTTAGCATTTAAAATTCTTTAGTGTATGTTCAGCCATCCAGATTGAATCACTTCAGCCATACGGGAGCTGTCTATAAATAAAGGTCATCCTTTCCCATCTGTTTGCACTGGCAGTGGGTGATGAGAATACAGTAGGAATGAGTGGGTCACGCAGGACGGACCTGCTCTGCTCGGTAACTACAGACAGTCTTGAACAGTCATGCCTTCATTTCCTCTGTATTCTGCAAGTCACTGTTGGCATTCACGACAGCGGCACCAAAAGTAGACAAAAATCTCTTCGCTCGGCTTTGGGATGCAGTCATCCAGCTGGCATTCTATGATCCTAGGTCTGGCTGAAAGCTGTTTGAGGAGCAGGTGGTAAATCCTGTTTTACATATAACCATTATCTTTAAGGAGCGCTCTGCTGTGACTTGAGACAGTGTCATTATAAATGAAAGTCACTGTGGCGCTGTTTCCGATGTGGACGCTTCTGAAAATATCGACTGAGATCTTCTGCTTTCCCTCACTGCCGCTGACGCTTTCACTGACAGACCTTTTGTAATATGGGTCCCCGTGGCCTGCCTCCCAGCTGCATAGACTGGCAGCAGAGATCCCTGTGGCTGACCCTCGGCACAGTCTCCGTTTCAGCCTCATGTAGCCGAGTGTGAGAGTTGAGTGGCTTGATGGTGGGCCTGTCTGAACAAAGGTGCAGCCTTGGAACTGACACAACCTTTTTGAAGAAGGTGTGAGTTGAATTTCTTATTGTTCCAACTCAGGTTGGGTGACCTGTATTGAATCAGCGTATGAGGATGTCTGCAGTGAGACATGGTGATGTCTGATATTATTTTTTACAGAAGTAGAAATGGTAAATAAGGCCCCAGGATCTACAGGGTTGATCTCCCGTAACTGTTTGCTATTAGCACTAGCGAGCAGTGGTCCGATAACCAGGGGGACCTGTCGGTGGATACCCAGGTATGAGAATGGTGTCTGATAGAAGTGGAAGCGGACCCTCAGTGGCATTCATTACTATTACTTTTGATTTTAGTCTGTTACTGGTTTCGTTTAAACTCATTTTTAGTTGATTTTGCTTAATTTCTTATATCTGAATTTTATTACATCTTCACCCACTTCAGTGGTTACAATGTGTCTCATCAGTCAAATGAAATTTACAATTTTCCATAGACAGAATATAGATGTTTTGATTTTGCTTCAGTCTCTTATCGGTAGAGCGTAAAGTTGTTCATCACAGTGGCGGAACTGCCGAATTCAGGTATGCTTGCTCACATGGACATCTGTAAAAAAGGACTTACTGGGCTAAGTTGATGTGCGGAAAAAAATGTAAAACTAGATATTACATGAAATGGCAAATTATTGTATTTTTAAAAGGTGAAATCTTTAGTTTTTCAGTCTGTTAATTCAACATTTTACTGCTCAATTAAGCATTTAAACATGTTTGCATTTTGTGGTCTCCAAGGAGGATTTGCTGCTGCTGATTAGTAATAAAAAACAGTCTCTTTAGGTCGTTCGTGTTGGACAGGATATCAGTAGTTTCCAAAAAACTAAGTAATATAGACTAAAAGACGAATGAACTAATTGTAACTGATATATCGTTAGCTGAGAGATCATTCAGTAATTAGTTATTTGTAGCTCTTATTCAAGCCACTTTCTGCAGTTTTAGCAGCCAGTGATGTTGCATCGTAGCATGTGTTGTTTACTGCACTTGTATGCTTGCAACACAAGTACCGGACAAGGATGTTATAAATTTGTTGTGCAGTGATCACTGCAGTTGTAGGCTAGTCACAAGGCTAGTTATAATTAGTTATCTTTGTCAAAAGGCAAGCGCAAAACCAAATATATGACAGTCACCTGTTATTTTCATTGTTTGTCTGATTTACTGAAGCATTTCCCACATCTCGGTGAATGCCCAGGACGTTCACTTAGTCCTTCACAGCAGAACCACAAAGAAGCAAGACTGAAACTGGTTTTATTCCCTGTTTCCTGCTTGTATCCTTATTTATAATTTATTTATTATTATTATTATGTAGAATTATGGAAAGGCCTGTAACATGCATTCCTCAAAATGCCTTTTGTCAAGTTGAATAATTATATAGATGTAAGAGTATCTGAGGACTGTGTCGATTTGATTCACAGAGGAGTTTATTTTAGTGATTTCTGTACTTTGTTTAGCACTGACCAAGAGTCCTCCAGTATAATTAGCAGGGGCGAGCTTCCAGTCTTCGTGCTATTGTAGTTTCCACACAGCGCAGCTGGGAATGCTGTGCGCTCTGAATGATTTCTGATTTCTAGTCAAAGGTCTGCTTTTAATTGTGGACACAGTGTCTCTGCGGTTCAGTAGAAAATGTCATGAAATCTGGCAGGCGTTCACTGATTCCCAGGAGGACGCCACTGAAACCAATGGAAATCATCAGCCTGGAGACACATTTGAGCCGTAACAAAAAGTGTAACGCTCAACTTTTTATTCGTTCCTTGCATATATGATGCCCATACAAAGCAAAACAACTCCTTGACTGAACATGGCCCCCGAATCTGAACTATACAGAGGGAGGCTTCAATCTGGGGTAACTTCTCTGCAGCCGAGTTAAATGTAAAAAATCTTTATATTTCACACTACCTAGATCTCGCTGCAGTCCTAACATACAGGATCAGGAGGTGCGTTTGCTTTTCTGTTGCATTAGTTTGTGTTTTAGGTCAGTAAGCCGTAGCTAATGATTGTAAGCAGCATTTAACTAGCTCCCGCCTCTCTGTTTAATCCGCTTTCAGAAACTGACCCGAAACGCTGCCGTGCACTGAGAGTACACTAATAGCTAGTTAGTCACAACTAAAAATGATATCAGGATCGTGAGCAGACACGGATGCCGTGCAAAGGGAAGCGTAAGGGTAGGATAATGGGCACAGAGACGGTGAGCCGCTTTGCTTTGTTCTTGATCGCACAATGATGCATCATTTGAAGCAATACTTTGGGACGGGGAGCTGACCCAGACAAGGCAGAACACGGCCTATTCTTTGTCTTCTCTCAACGCAGGTTTTCTAGACCTTAACGAAAAAAAAGTTACCGTGAAATTAGAGCATTTAACATGGCAATAACTTTAATGTGAATTTCATACATAAATGCACCATCCTTTGCAGTAAAATATGCTACCTATAATAAAAAGATTTTTGATGTTTTCCTGCCTGCCGTCGCACCACTTGCACCATAAAAGCTCTTACATAGCCTCATATTATTTATTTATCATATCTTCAACCCTCATTCCGGGCAGCAAGTGTTGAGTTTGAACTCTGTGGTTTCACACACAGTTGG
This sequence comes from Bujurquina vittata, assembly GCA_015106715.1. Taxonomy (NCBI): domain Eukaryota; kingdom Metazoa; phylum Chordata; class Actinopteri; order Cichliformes; family Cichlidae; genus Bujurquina; species Bujurquina vittata. Next base: position 15,810 of record VUQK01019439.1, read on the forward strand.
ACAGAAATTGTAGTGTGTCAGGAAAATGTGCTCTATTTCCAGGTATATGCATCTCTGATCTCTGATCTTTGTACCATCCACTGTCTCAGCACTGAGGAGCTGCATTTGGAAAATTTGATGCCGATTAATTAAGCTTGTCTATCAATTCTGATGATTACAGTATATTTCCATTTTTGTATGTTAATTTCTAATATAAAAGCAGTAATAGTGGCTCACTCTATCCAGCTGAGACTCTCTGGATATTCCAGAGATTGAGGATCAGATTCCCACATCCAGTGGTCCACCAGGTTTGCATCAGTCTTCTCTTCTCATTCTCTATACATCCATCTTGCACAGGTTGAGTTTCAGCATCCTTGTGTTGTCGTAAATCACAGAGATGGTCATTAATTTTTAATATCCACAAACCTATGCGCCATGCTTGCAGTCCAAGTAGATTCTCTGCTAGTGAGAGCCAGCCACATCCATTACAGCCCGTCTCTGCTGTCCCCACCCTGTGCATGTTTGGGTGCACCTTTCTGAGATCATTAATACTCATCAGGAGCACCTTCCATTCATGCCACATTCTGCCAGGCAATTTCTGCTCTACTAGTTTCACTCTCCTACCTACTTTCTCCTTTCTCCTTTGCAGCACGTCTCTCTTGCTCATCGGCCTATATGCTTGAAGGTCTGGATGCACAAAAATTTACTCACAATCTGGAGCAAAAATGAAAACTGTTGCTCTCAGCATAATGCCCTTTTGATTGCACCGTGACTAACCAACACGGGCACTGCCGTTCTGTTCTTCTCTTTCACTGTGTTACAATTATGATCGAAGAAAGCATTGAGGAAACGTAATATTTATTCTCAAGTGTGGTGAATAGAAGTCTGTTATTTAAGGTCCCACGTCATCTGGTGTCATTGCAGCAGCACAGTTTTCCTGAATGTCCTAAGGACGTTCAGTTACCTCCAGAGCTTTGCACAGACTCTGTTGCTCATCCAAAATGTACCCATTTTCTTCCATTTCTCGGTCGAGTTGCTGTTTTCTTTTTTCCTTTGGCGTTTAAATAATTGCATGCGATCCCAAAACCAGTTTGTATGAACAAAAATTGAAGTTTAAAGAGAATTCTTTGCAATATTTGCAAGTAAAAACAATACTGTCACTGACTGTAAAAGCACTAAAAGAATATTACACTCAAATAGTTTCTTTAATAGATTAAGCTGAATCTCATCGATTAGTTTGAATTACGTGGGTTGCATTTATCAATATCGCCCGTTTTTGAATGAATTTGCTTTTATTTCGAATCTCTTTGAAATCCAAATACCATCGTTGAGAGCTTTGTGCCGTCACTTGCTGTCACCTCTCATGGAGAAGTAAAATGTACTTTTTTTGAAATCTCCATGTCAGCCTGTCTGCTTACATGTCTGCTGTGTGAACACAATGAATATATTACATAGAAACACACAGTATGGTGAATGTTAATCTCTACAGAACAGAAGACGTGGTTAGACTTGAGAGCACCGAGCTGAATATATTTGCAGAATAATGAGTGAAATCTGATTCTCTCCTGTTTTTAACCTCCTTCTGGATGTAAGACAGGAATCTGATATTTCCGGTGTTTTATTTGATGATTAGATGAGTATGATCAGATCTCTTAATTAATGAATAAATAACTTTGCTTAATTACTGTCTTTTGCAGCACAAATGGTGTAATCTCCTGCATGGCGGTGATTTGTGGATGAGGGATGCGCTTGTCCATTTGCTCTTACAGGTTTTCATGTTTTAGGAATGTAATGCTGAAAAAGTAGGTCACCCTCCCCAGAGGCCATAGACGTACTGTTAGAAAGGTTGTATATTTTATGTCAGCACACACTTTGCTTGCTGCCATAAGGAGGCACAAGATTTGCATTCCAAGAATCAGTTTTCAGCACATGCAGAAGCTCTCAGGTCAGAACAGTAAGGGCCACTTCAGAGTTAGCGCTCAAGTGCAAATCAAAATCCAACTTTCAGTTTTGCACTTCTTCTCCAACAGAGGTGATTGTTACTTGCTGCAGCCCCAGCAATGGGAATAGGATTTTCATCGTTGCACTTTCGCCTGAGCTGAGCTGGTAACGCTGTTAGTGAGCATTAACGCAGCTCTTGAAAGCTCCAATGTGATGCTCTTCGTTCGTTCCACTCGAGATCTCTCCTCCCTCATTTCTGAAATTAGACATCTCTGACCATCTGTCGCCACAAAGTCCTGGCCTCCCCGTGACCGGGCAAATCGTTTCTAACTCTCCCGCCCCTCCTCGGGTCCTGGATCTCAGCCGTCGGCTCTCTAACAAAATAGACCCCCCCCCAATGGAGGAGTATGCCAGGAAAATATTCCTCCTGTTGACTCTGTTCCCTGGCTGATGCCGCCTCAAGGATAGCTCAGAATGAAGTACGGGGCTGATGTAATATTTCTTGTTGCCTTCAAAATGCTTTGTATGGGCAGCGTAATGATAGGACTTAACTAATGCTAATTGAGCGATTTCAGCACAAATCAATGAGCAACAGAATGCAGTAAATATGGCTGCTAAATGAGACTTGGCTGCCAGCCTTAGCTTCTGAGTACATCGCAATGTGAAAGCCATCCCATGAAGATGTCTGTCATGTAACAAACTGTGCATTACAGTGATTATATTCAGATTAGCAACTTGTTTATTGCAATTTGAGACCATTTGTGCACCCCCCCATCCCCAATCTGCTTTCCATGGTAATCACGGACTAATTAAAGCTGCCTAAAAATACCCTCACTTTTTAAAAAAATACATTAACCTGCACCATGAAAACTGGTCATCTTTTATGTCTTTCACGCTATAATCTAAAACGTTCATGTGAGTAGAAGTGAGGCATCCATCTTGGAAAACGCAGAACCCCTGTGTAGCTGTGCTCCATGCCCTGTGCCTTTCTGATTGATATCACACTTTAATGCACATAGTTTTTATGTGGCTGACTTTAGGCACACTGAAATCGATAAGTGGCCTTGATTTATTATTGCAACCAGATTTCACTGTCTAAAGACGAGGAAGGAAGGAGGGAATTCGTCTCAGTCCGCCAGCTGATGGTGCTCATTAATATGGATAAAAATGACTAGGAGTCATCTGGGAAGAATGTCATACCACATTAGACAAATAAGTGGCTGAAACCACTGGCTGTAATGAATTGATTTTCTTCACATTGATCCCCCTCCCTTTCTCCGCTGTTAATCGCATTTGGGAATCATGTTCAGAATTTCTGTAATTATGAAATGTTAAATAGTCCAACGTGAATGGGGCCTGATTCCATGTTTTGCTTTCGTGCTGCTAATACACAGACAGTTGACAAATTAAAGGAAAAAAAAAGAGCGCGTGCATGACAGTAAGGTGTCAACAAGAACAGCTTAGCATGATTAGGGAATTTATTCCCTCATTTGGTGTTCCAGTGATGGTTCCGGGCAGCGTTGGTGTTCAGATGGGTTGATATTTGATAACTGTGAAAGCCGCCGCGTCTGTGAGGACAAAAAAAAGGTTGTTGGCCATGAAAACAAAGGTTAGTGTATTTCCAATAGAAATGTGTCTTGAGAGGACTAAGGTGATCACAACAAAATGTATTCATTTGCAGTGAACCTTCATCATAGAAGAGAGGTGCCAAACCTGTGGCATGTGGGCCAGGCCTGGTCAGCCAAGTGGTCCAAATGGTCTTTTGATTTTAACTGTTTACTTTGTCTTTTTCGGTATCACATTTTTCAGCACAACCTCAAATGTGTGACTGTGCTGTTATTTGAAAAATTTGGCATATGAACACATTTAGAATAGAATAGAATTTGACCTATAAAATCGCATAAAAATAATAAATAAGAGTAAAATTTTAAAAAGAAATTGATGTGAAAACCACAAACATGTTTAATGCACGTTTTTTTATAACTTAAAATACAATTTGTAAATTTAAAAATACTTACATGTGCAAAATTATCAAACAATACTTATTTATATTCAGCTACATTAAAATGCAGGTGATACCTCCTTATAGAGCGATCAGGTGTCACAGTCAGCTGCCATACAAATGATTTGTGCCACTCCACAAAACAGTTCCCCATCGCATCGCGTAGATAAACCTTTTTTTCTTAGGCGTATAAAAAAAGCACCTGTGTGAATGTGTGTGACTGGGTGAATGAGGTTTGCAGCAAAAAGTGCTTTGCATGCTCAATTTAGCAGAAATGTGAGCTACAAGTGCCAGTTCCTATTGTTGAAATTGAACTTGTTTTTTTATGAAGTGGACTTGGGCATTTAAAAGTAGAATGGGAGGCAGAGCTTCAGCTTCTGTGCAGTCAGCTCCCAGCTTGGAACGGTTGAGACAGACACCCTCTCTGTTTTTAATATTAGGCTTAATATGTTGCGTTTTAATAAAGCTCATAGCTTAGGACTGGATCAGATGACCCTGAGCCCTCACTCACCTCTCTCCACTCAGTCATTATTATTATCTGGCTTTCTTCCACAGTGTGTCTTTGTCCCGTCTCCCTCCCCTCACTCCCTGGCTCTGCTGGAGGTTTCTTCCTGTTAAAAGGGAGTTTTTCCTTCCCACTCTTCCCAAGTGCTGCTCATAGGGAGCTGTCTAATTGTAGGGGTTTTCTCTATATTGTTGTAGGGTCTTTACCTTACTATATCAGGTGCCTTGGGGCGACTGTTGGGATGTGGTTATATCAATAAATTTGAATTGAAACTAACTTAAAAAAAAAGAAACTGATTTAAACTTGTCATGCTAATTTCTAGCTACATCTTATTTTGTTCTCGAAACAATCATTATTTGATCAGCGTAGCATTCAATGCATTGGCCAGAATATTTTACTACAGGGAACAGAACACACTGTTGGCATTAAAGGGACTGCACTGATATGGTTTTAATTGCTTTATCTGCTAGCCTTCACGCCGCTCATGTAAATATCAAATTTTCTTCATACACTAAAGTTAGGCATGGGCTTTCACGGGGTTCTGTGCTAAGACCAGCACTATTCATAATACATACGCTTCCCTTAGGCAGCGTTAGAAAACACTGCATTTTTAGTGCAATGCTGTTGACACCCTGCTTCATTTACCCATGAATCCAGATGATGCAAACATTACAGCCATGTCTCAGAAACGGGCCTGGGTGACCTCTAAGTTCAGACAGATAGTTGGCCTTACCTGTTGACTCACAACATTCTTACTCTGGATGGCATTACCTTTGCCTGCAGTCACACTGTGAGCAGTCTCCGAGTAATTGTTTATCCTTAAATGTCCTTCAGTGCACATATTAAACACATTTGTAGGGCCGTCTTCCTTCATTTGCACAATATTGCTAAAATTAGAAGCATCAGTTGATCTGGAATGCTGCACCAAGAGCGAGACCATATTTTCCCCATATTAGCTTTACTTGATTGGTTCCCTGGTAAATTGAACTTCAAATCCTTCACACATACAAAATCTTAAACAATCAGGCCATTTCATACCTTATTATCAGCTCCTAGGGTTTCTGAAAGTAAAATCCTCTCCTAGGATTTAGCTTCCAGTTTGGATTCACGAGTTAAACACTTTCTCTGCTTTCTCTACTTTAAAAATCAAATTTAAAGCTTTCCTTCTTGATAAAGCTTATAGTTAGTTATATAGGCTGCAGAGTGGCTTCTTATGATGTGCGTTTCTTCCTCACTCGCTCTGTGTTATGCGCCATGATTGCATGTGATCATTAATAAGCATTAAACTGTCTCTCTCCCTCAGAGTGTACCTTTTGTCCTGTTGTGCTCGCAGCTGGGGGTAGAGCCCCTTTGGTCCTGCTTCTGCTGGAGGTTTTCTTCCTGTTAAAATTGAGTTTTTCCTTCCCAGTGTTGCCAAGTGCTTGCTGATACGGAGTCATCTGGTGTTTGGGGTTTTCTTTCTAATATCGTTGGGTCTTTACGCTACAATATAAAGCAGCTTTTGGCACCTTGAGTTGTTGTGAATTGGTGCTATATAAATAAAACTGAATTGGATTTAACTTAAAATGAAACTGAATAGAATTTTATGCTGGGGCTTGATGCGGTGTCCAGGGCTTAATGTTCTGTGGCAGTGGGCCATTTTAAATTCATGAATGGATAAACAACAAACAGGCTTCTCATTTTGTTTCAATGTCTTTGGCCAGTTTTGAAAAGTTCAGTATTTTTTATGTCCTTGAAAGATGTGCTTGGGCTTTGATACTGTTGAGATAGCAGATAATTGTTTCTAACCGAGGAAATGATGGGTATTTTTTTTTCGCTTGAGCCTGAATGCGACACAGAATATGAGAGTGTACGGCACAAACATCTACAGCAACTCAGATTACAGATGGACACTAGCTCCCTCACTAGCTCCTTATTGTGGGACATAAAACGGCATTTTGTCTTTCCATCACAAGCTGTATGAAATGCTGTCAGGAAATACAGAAGGCTAATTAGCAAGTGAAATGTAATGTCTACTGTCATGAACTGTTGGGTGTGTCCAAACTGGTACTGTATGTCCCTATGCATGCAGAAAGAGTTAGGATGCAATGCACCTGTACCTTTAGCCAGTATATGTCACTGAAACTGTAGTCACAAGCCTTGAGTCATATTGTCAATATAAGACAAAAATTTCAGTTATGTTACTTATAGCTTGCAGTTCTGGCGCCTCAACTTTCTCCCTTTATGCTTAGCAGTAGGCTAGCTGAAAATGCGACTCCATCCTGGGCTCTGTTGATAAGAGTCCTCTTGGTCTGAAAAAAGAAATTCTATCCACAGCTTGCTTGTGCTTTCTTGGTTAGAAAATGCAGCAAATGTAGCTTTACTTCTTTACAATCAAAAAAAGAAAGACATCCTAATCACCCCTGAAAACCTTGCAAAGGATTCCTGTGCAATTGTCTGGCCAACTTATTATAAACATCCACTGCTGTAGCTGTGCGTATGTGACATCTCAGGGTATTCATTTTGACTTTTGTGAGTGCCTGACTCATGCACCAAAAAAAGGATGAAAAAAAGCGTGGATTTTTTTTTTTTATTTAGGTTTTTATTTAGTGCTTCTTGCTGGCCTTGGCCCTCACAGAATAAAAGCTACCAATTCCCCTTGCTGTAGATCAAAGGTTCAGTTTTTCCTTATATTTCCCACGTATTTATTTTGTGCTAATACTTTGCAAACACAAGCCTCACCATCTAACCAGATTTCCAAATATAAAATGATAATGCATTCTCTGGCATAAAGTCAATATTTATGAAAATGATGACTTGTTTAAAAAGCTAGATACTGAAAGAACATGGTCCTTCATGTTTTTTATCTCCATCCAAAGGGACGCCAGCTGAGAGTACATCTCCCACAGCACAACAACTTTTATACATTTAGTTCACTTTCACACATGCAGTCGCACTCGGGAGCTCACTGCCGGCCACTGAGCCGCTTCCCTGGATCAACAGAGAGTTCGCTTGTTCGGTCAAGGGCGAACTGGCAGTGATAAGCTGGAGGAGAGAAGAGTGTTACACAGCCTTTACATGAATACATGATTTTATGATACATAGAATCGTGCATTGTTATGTTTGTGTGAGCTGGGGTAGGAAAGATGGCATGAATAGCAGAACAATTCAAGACACGACCACAATTTAAAAAAAAGTGCCAAGTTTTGGCATTGTTCGAGTAATCATTGCCAGAATTCAGACTAAATCAGCCATGGAAAGTTGTTCAACAAGAGAGTCCTACGAGAGCGTTTGTAGGACTCTGAACAAGCTGCTACTTAATGAAGCTGCTTTATTAAGCTGCTGATTGCAGCCAGTATGTGACCATCCAGCCACAAGGCTGCTGTCCTACCCCACACCATCCACGGAGCACACCATCTTCTCACCTAGAAGATACTAGATAATAAATTTAGGTCCAACAGGTGGGAAAACCAGCTATTGTAAAGCATTTCTGACATTCACTGTTTAACTTTGGAAAATCAATAGAGCCAATTTAGCTGAAGGATTTTCTTGTTTATCAAAAAATAGTCCACATGAACCCGACCTGATTTTTTTTTTCCTCTGTCTTCTCTTGTGAGAGGCTATTATCCCATAAAAGCTCTGACCTCTCTCCTGAGTACTTGCCATTATTTTTGGCTAGATAAACAGCTTCCTGTACCTCCAGTCTCAGTGCAAATAGATGATGTTGTGCACAGCGATGGAGAACCCGTGCAGCCGTATCTAAACATTAGCCAGCAGCTACGTTTGTTCTGTGTGTTGACTTTCATTTATAAGACACTGATGAACATCTTCAATGAAAGCTTTTCATATTGTTTTTTGAGTAAAACACAATCAGAGTGAGTGTCAAGAGAGAGAAATTCATTTACAGTGAACATTTGTGCATTCAGGGCTACATCAGTCAGTCAGCTGACCCAGTTAATGGCTTTAGTTGTGTTTTTAAGTGTTTTTCAGCGGCTGTTTTGGCTTCCCATGAATATGAAACAAAACTGTTGAGATTTATTTTTTTATTGAACAGCTGCAGCTTTTTACCGGATACGTCACTAATGGGGTACCCTGTATTTTAAGGAAATTGCCCTGCAGAAATGTCAGTGATACTGCAGAGTTCCTCAGCTTTGTTGTGACAGTGGTGTCCTTTATTTATTTGTTGATTTAAACTCATGCTTTCCTCTTTGTCCAAGCAAATAAATATCGCTAGTAAGGTGATTCTTTCCAAATATTTTATGTGCCACTTTTGACAAATAAATACTGAAGCAGCTACCTGTCCAGTGAGTCTGCCAGTGATTGACTCTTATGCTGCAGGTCACAGTGCTCTGCAGCCTTTGTAAGCTCATCTGGAGGTTCTCCACCTGCTCCAGACTTTGGACAGCCACCGGGTCAAGCTGGTAACAAAAAGAAACCTAGGAACTAAACTGTATGTGTTTAATATGATCTTTACCTCATCATATATTGTTCATGTAGTGCATTTTGTACAGCCCCAGTTCCTAAAATGTTAGGACACCTCGTACAATGCAAATAAAAACAGAATGCAATGGTTTGCAAATCTCAAAAATCCACATATTCACAAAAGTACACAGAAAACAGTTTTTAAAATGAGAGAGAAAAAAAAAAACATGAGCTCATTTTGAATTTAATGGCAACAACGTGTCAAAAAAGTTGGTACGGGTTGCTCTGGTGGCTTAGTGGTTAAAGCTGGTGACCACATACATATACCACGGTGCGGTGTGGGTGGTGCAGGTTTGAGTCCCGGCCTGTCGCCAACTATCCTGCATCTCTTCCCTTATTTGCTGTCTCCCTTCCGCAGCAAATAAAAGTGTCTTTGGCCAAAAAAACCCCCATTATTTAAAAAAGTTTGGACAGGGAGGTGTTTATCTGTATAGCATCCCCTCTTCCTTTGACAACACTTAAATAAACGTCGACATGGTACAACCCCCCACGACGTACCCCACAATATGCTGAGTACTGCTGTAACATACTGTAATTTATCACCTTTTTTCAAAGCTAAATTGTGTCCTCAAATTTACACACTGTCAATATCTGTTTCATCCAATAGGATAAAGTTCTCTCACCTCAGTTATTTTTTACCTGCAAAATGAGATTGTCAAGCACACCAACACTGTCACTAAAACCTGCCTTAAATGTTGCAATAAGACCGAGTTCAATTCAGTCCAGTTCAATTTATACAGCGCCAAATCACAGCAACAGTACCCTTAAGGTGCTTTATATTGTAAGAGGTTACAACAATACAGAGAAAACGCCTATGAGCAAGCACTTGGCGACAGTGGGGAGGAAAAACCTCCAGAAAACGGGAAAACCGGAGAAAACCTCCGGGCAGCCATCTGCTGCGACCGGTTGCGGGTGAGGGGAGGGAGAGAGGACCAAAGACACACTGTGGAAGAGAGCCAGAGGTTAGTACTGATTAAATGCAGAGTGGTGTACAAACACATGGGCTGTGTCCAAATTCAGGGGCTGCGCCCTTCAAAGGCTGCGTTTGAAGGCTGATTACGGCACAGCGAGGGGATGAAGGCTGTCCAACTACGAAGGAGCCTTCAAATGCAGCTTCTGCCTTTTCCTGAGATTTATAGGATGGATAGGGTGAATCCTTCATGGCACACAATATCCCAACATTCATTGCTGATTGGCAGCTACTGTATAGGATACTTTTTTGGGGAAAAATAGCAGCTTGTCCGAGCAAAGTGGTCCAGCAATAAACTTTTAAAAGTAAGTGCTGGGTTTTATCTCACTCAAATATCCAGTGATATAAATGTTACAATAATTCAGAATCTTAAAATGTTAATTCAGCTAAAAGAGGTTAATATAAAGAATAATATAGGTACCAGCAAACATTTGGACACAGTGTGTCTGCATTTATTTCACAATTCAGGTTCGCGTTCAGTGTTCGTCGCCAAATAAACAAAAAAACTTTTAACATGAGTCGATGAAGGAATGAATTGAAGTTGTGAAATTTTGAGAAACGGTGTTGTTTTGTCCAAATTGCTGCGTTCATATTGCCCAAAGACACTCAAAGTACAAGAATGAAATTACAAAAATGAGAATGCTCAGTTTTCCCTGTCTTGAAAAGAAGGCGGATTGGATTGGTTATATGGCAACATTAGAAACATTCTGGAAGCTTTCCAGAAGTAAAGTAAAGAAAAGTAAAGGAACTTACTGCGTGCTGTTTTGCCTTTAACCAATGTCTTGTGCTCAGATAGCTCCTCTGAAGTACTGCTGCACACTAATATCAGACGAGGCAATTCTTGGTCTTTTAGCTGCTCCCACAGCACATCTGCCTCCATCTCCCCCTCTGCCTCTGTCACATCAGCCCTCTGCATGTCCTCCTTCACCACATCCCTGAATCTGCTCTGTGGTCTTCCTCTTTCCCTCCTGACCGGCAGCTCCATGTTCAACATCCTTTGTCCAATATATTCTCCAGCTCGCTGCATGTTCCCACACCACCTCAGCCTTGCCTCTAACTGTGACTTCAAACAGCTCGACCTGAGCTGCCCCTCTCACGTGGTCATTTCCAATCGTATCTCGGGCTGCATCTATCATTTTATTAACTGAGTATTCCATCAATTATTCCATTGATTAATCAAGTCTTGGGGTACACTGCATAAGAATGCATAATTGCATAAGAAATACTTTTGTCTTATTAATTAGCAGCAATAAATATTCAAAAGAGAAAAAGCACAGGTCTGTTTACATTTTAGAATTTGCAGTGTTTTTAATATTTTAACTGCAGACAGGGTCTGTCAAAAAAAAAATATATATATATATGAAACTTAAACCCTTTGATTGTATTTAGGCAGAGCTGATCATCTGCTAATCAGAAGGTTGGTGGATTGAGCCCTGGCTGCTCCAGTCTGCATGCCTGTATGCTTGGGCAAGATACTGAACCCCAAATTGCTCTCAATGTGTTCATCGGAGTGTGGATGTGTGTGCAAATTGTACACTAATGTCACAAGCAATAATTTCGATATCTTAAACTAAGACACAACATAAAACGACCTTAAATCTGTCCTTTTGGAAAGCTCTCTTACATTAAGAGGAAGCAAAAAAAAAGGCAGTGCTGTATCTCCTGGATGAGGAAGATTTCATATGTTTGTGTGTGTGTGTGTAAGTGTGTAAATGAATGAGTGTGTGGTTGTAAGCCTTTAAAGGAGCATGTGGTGGCTTGAATGAAGAACAGAGAGCATCTGAGCATCTTGATGCAACATTTAGGGGCTCAGATTTTACTGGCCCATGGAAATCTGCTTTTAAATATGCATTTTAAAAAAGTTAATATAATGCCTTATTTATATTTATATAAATCTGCAAAAATAATGTTACTAAAGCGTATGCTCGCCCCTGCTTGCTGCAGGTATAGGTAAAGGAGGACCACATTTAAACATATTTTAGCTTTAGCCTCTGTAGCTTTACAGTAGCTTTTCCATTGTGATGGATGGAGCAGCTACAAACTACAAGCTTTTCTTCACGTAGGCGCTTGTTGATCAGGTGGTTTGATGAAGGAATCCTTGAGCTGTTTCACAGTAAAGTGCTCACACTTACATGGTGAAACCTGAGTTGTGGATGCAACGAAACATCGAAGCAAAAAAAAAGTATAAAAATAACTTTATAATAGTTATTTGAGTTACTTGATTAATTAATCGTTGCAGCCCTAATCCCGTCCATCCTGTCCACTCCCAGTGAAAATCTTATCGCCAGCTTCCATCTCCAGCTCTGAGTAACATGTCTCTTTGTGAGCACCAGCATCTCTATACCATACATCATATGAGCTCTCTTGTAAATCTTCCTTCTGCACCCCCCTCCACCCCTTTTCTTCACGCCTCTCGTGAACTGTCTGTTGCTTTGGATGGTGGAGCCAGGTATTTAAACTTGGCCGCTGTCACTCCCTTCTGGTTGCAGCTTCCCTCTTACACCCGCCTCCTTCTCATTCACACACAATACTTCTACTTACTTTCATTCCTCTTCTGTCCAAACCATACCTTCACCTCTGCGAGCTGTTTTCCACCTGCTCCCCACTCAAACTACAGATCACAGTGTTGTCTGTGACCATCATAGTCCATGGAGACTCCTGCCTGACCTCATCTGTCAGCCTGTCTATCACCACTGCAAACAAGAAGGGGCTCAGAGCAGATCCCTGATGTAATCCCACCCCCACCTTGAACCCATCTGTCACTCGTGCCGCACAGCTCACCATTGTCTCGCTGTCCTCATACAGTTGTAGAATAATAAAATTTTGCCTTTTTGCTTCTGAAAATCAGACACACTGCTTGCTGCTTCACGGTTATGCTTGCTACACTAAATTTTTCTACATGCATGGCGTCCTAGATAATCATTTCTCTAGACAATGATAGCCAGAGTGGTTTGTATAATACTAGTTATCTGGGGATACTCAATTTCGCAGCGCTACCTAGTGAAACTGACAAAGGAGGATCAGTGCCAGAGATGCCAGCAGGATCAACAAACTGATTTGCAACGCTGGAACCATCAGAGGGCAGAACTTGGAGATGTTTGAGTCAGTGAGGGTCAGAGGTCACTGAACAAACTGCTCTCCAAGATCCCACACTCACTTTTGTACATACTGGATGTAGCTCGGGAGGTAGCGCAGGGCACCCACTGATTGGAAGGTTGGTGGTACAACAGATGCACGCACCCTAAAAAGCATCAGTGAGGCACCAGTGTATAGCAGCTATGAAGAGGTTCTTCAGCTTTGAATGCCCTCTAGTGAATGATAACTACACAGTATGGAATCGAGGGGTTCATGTCAAACTGTTGGACAGCTGATGGCTTCCACCTTCTGCTTCTGGGTAACAAGGAAAAAACCAAACCTTCACGGCTTCCTGATTGTCAGAGTTGTCTCGAGATATTGAGATACGGGAGGGGGGGGCTCAGAGTAGAGCCGCTGCTCCTCCACATCGAAAGGAGCCAGTTGAGGTGGCTCGGGCATCTGTCCAGGATGCCTCCTGGGCACCTCTTGGGTGAAGTGTTCCAGGTATGTCCCACCAGGAGGATGCCTCACGGTAGACCCAGGACATGCTGGAGAGGTTATATCTGTTGGTTGGGCTGGAAACACCTTGGGGTCCGTCCTGATTCGCTGGTGGAGGTGGCTGGGGAGAGGGAGGCCCGGGCTTCTCTGCTTAGTCTGCTGACTCTGTGACCCGGCACCCGGATGAGCGAAGAAAATGGATGGATGGATATTGAGATTACCTAACTCAAAAGTTATTAATTGCATTTTCTTTTCAAACTTTCCATACTTAGTGAGAGTTGATTGTGATTTCTTTTAAGCCACAGTTTTGCTCCATCTTCAGATTTGAGTTGCCAGAGATGGATGAGCGAGAAGCTTGCTGAACCTCAGCAGCAAGTATATAGAAACTGTAAGAGGTGGACACCAGTTTTATGTACCCTGTAGCTGGAACGTTGTTCCATACCAGCCAGATTAGTGTGACTTATCAAAGCCGAGGCAGTGCACAAGTTGCAGTATTTAGAAGGTAATGCATGAGTGCAGCGGCACCTTGAAGTGTCACCTGTAAGTAATTTGTCAAAGCAAATAAGAAGAATGCTCTTTATGTTGGTTTCTCAAACTTAATTTACACAAACACACAAATTTGGCTAATTTGTGTGCATTTTTTTTAATCTTATAATTTTCATCCTAGCAGCAAGTCATCAACTCAGTTGTGCAGCATATTGACATGCTGTCTGTGTTCGTATGTCACTGAAACGTTTTCCATGGAGCTCTTCAAGGCTTTGGTGGAACAGATGAAATTTCTAATTACTGCACTTTCATCACCTGAGGTAACATTCCTTCTCTACGTGCTTGAAGAGGCGAGGGTAACTCAAACAAACATGTTTAGAGCAAACAGAGCAAGCCCAGCTTTTAACCCAGCTTTTCATCTGAGATCCACCCAGCTTTTAATGGGCCTCAGACTTCTGGAACGACAAATTAAGCACTGAACTTCAATATCATTATTCTATCATTATTATTTGTTCTTTTCAGGAGAAAAAACTGACACGTATGCCTCTAATAGTGTACTCACCGAGAGAAGATAATTATGACACATAGCCCACTTATCTCAGACTGTGCTGTGTTAAACATTTTAAATGAAACTGCAGGATATTTCTGGTACAGCAGCAGAATGGCACGCTCCTCAATCTTACAGGAATATTGCAGACTGTGCCCGACCTTAGTGTTGCTCCTTCATGGCATGAATATTGAGGCTGTATGTTTTTAACCTTCTACTGGCTGTCCAGTGTCCCTTATTTGGCCTTGGAAATAATGAGAGCCATGAAAAGCAGACTGCTGACAGGCACCCTTTTGACAATGCACTAAATTTATAGCTGTCAGGTGGAGATGGCACTCTTTGCATCTGTGAGGGTCAAAGCTATCAGGGCCATAAAGGTTTAATTATAGGGCTGGGAACTGGCAAGTGCACAGCATGACTAGACACGGGTTACAGTGCAGGACATCTTTACAAATGGGCAATTGTAATAATTTACATAAAGAGTCAAGAATATAATGAAAGATAGTCCCAGCTGTAGTGGCATCCATGATGTACTAACAAGGGAGGTTACAGTACATGTGTAAACGTGCATTACTGTTAAAGAATTTGATGTAGTCTAACTTCCATCTTCCTTCAAATTATTTATTAAATAAAGAAAATAACAATAGATAAAGAAGGACCACTTTTGATGGTGCGCCAGTGAAAAGCTTTTACATCATGGAAACTGCCAATTTCCTTCAGCATTCCCACTAAGTTGACTCTTGAGAACATTTTAAAATGTTGCTGGTTTGCAGGTCGTCTTGAACATGAAAAAAAAAAATCACCGCTTCAAATGTTTTGCTCTGCCTAAAATCATCATTTTAAAGCTGTTGCCAAACACTGCAGAGCATTCAGGTGCTGGATCAAAGTACTCTTTCTTCTTCTGGGCTCACAGATTAATGTCCTCATCTGTGTGATGTTTGTTATTCTTTTTGGGAATATGCAGCAGTCCTGTTCACATTTACTCATCAGTAACCACATTTGAGAAGACTTTAGATAAGAGAGTCCAAAACACTGAGAGATAAACAATTAGTTCATTAAGAAAATAAATAAAGAGGTCTTCATTTAATTAGGCTATATGGGTCCAGTTGTTACTTTGATGAAAATAGGAGTGACTCAGTTTATTGCTGTTTGCAAACTCAATGACACATTATGAGTAGTCTCAGGTGTGTAAAGTGTTCAAAAGTACTGCTTTTCTTCCCCAAAGGGCCCTAAAGAGGTCCTACAGGAGCCATTACCCAAAAGTGAACTTTTTAAAACAAATCTAAAAGTTTCTTTAGACTATTATTAGTTTCAGTGAAGACCAAGATTAGGCAAATTGGCTCTCAGTCGTAGTTGCTGCAGATTTTCCAAATGGGACTTCATAAAAACGGAGCAAGCAGTTGAGGTGACAAAATCACTGGCAATACACATTTTCCCCTAGCAACTGGTTCTTACTGGGGGGGGGTCACTGACGATTGGCTGTGTGACCGAGGTCTTAGTAATCAGTTGCAGAAGTTTGATCAAACCAGAATCGGTTACTATAAATCATTAAAATATGGTTGGCTTTATCGAAGGGGATCGAACAACACCATGAAAAACGTCCTTGAAGTAGACGGAAAAACCGATATTCTGTAAGGAGAAAAATATTCATCATATAAAAGTGATGTACCATAGCATGACATATCACTGATATAGACTGATTGGATATTTGTAATAAACTGTGTTATAAACATGCTCAGCCTCCAAATTTCAGCATTTTTTTCTACGGCAGTTTAGAGTTTTATTGAATCCAAAAACATCAATGGGCAACTTCATAACCGAGCAGCCCATCATCTTTTTTCCTCTTTTGCCACAGGGCTGGCGTCGCCTGCTTGCGCTTGTCAGCATGAACCATTACTGGAGCCGGGCCCTCAGTGTGCTGCCCTTACATTACACAGCGTAACTTCAGAGTTTTATTTCTTCCTGTCTCGCAGAAATGCATCCCAAAGACACACAAACAGGGTAAAAGCAGCTTTTGTTCAGAAAGATTTTTACCTTGACAACAGTAGCCTCACAGGAAAAAACAGACGAGTGTTGGAAATAATAGACGAAATCTCAGTTTTGGAGTGCCATACACATGATGTGGTAATTTTCTGACAATGTTTTGGCAAAGTGCCCCAATAGATTTATACATAACGGGGATGGAAGTGCTTAAATTAATCATTGCTAGGCTTTATGTGTGCTCTCTTGCTATATTTGCTTTGCAGGAAAATCTATAGCTGTGAGGGAGGACAGGGTCAGCAAGACTTTTCTCCACAAAGTGCATCACACTCATTTGTCTGCCTCACAGGTGGCACTTTGCCCAGCAAATACAATATTCCCAACCATGCTAGTACACTTGATAAAATTAGCTGTGGAGCAAGGGCAGTGCCACCTTCATGAGTCGTGATAGTACTCTGCCTTTCTGGCGCACCTTCAGGTTTTTGGGACACTTGTTGCTCTAAATCCATTTGCATGATACTTTGGATCGGTGCAGCATTACCAGCTCTGAGCGTTTAAAAAAAAGTTTGAAGAAGTTGATATTTTGAAGGTTTGAAATGCAAAGACATTTTTTTTTTTCAACATGTGGGTAATGTCTGACCACACACTGATCTGAAACTCACTGTTTGTGTTATTGGGACTGAAGAGTTTGCTTCACAGGATCATTATATAGTCAAAAGTAATCAGATTTCTTTGAACATCTCAGCTGTTTCAAAGCTAATGAAAAACACAGCTCTTTTATAAAGGTGTCAGAAAGAATGGATTAAGGTGACAAACTTCAACTTGTTTATTGTTCTGGGCAGGGGGTGGCAGTGGCGCAACCGGAGAGTCGCTGGTTCGAGTCCCTGTCTGAGCACATGCTGTCTTTATGTCCCTGGGCAAGACACGTAACCCACATTTCCTGAGTGTGAATGTGTTTGGTGGTGGTCAGAGGGGCCGTAGGCGCAAATTGGCAGCCACACTTCTGTCAGACTCCCCCAGAGCAGCTGTGGGTGCATTAGTAGCTTATCACCACCAGGTGCAAATGAATAGTGCATGGAATTGTAAAGCATCTTTGAATAGCTTGAAAAGCACTATATAAGTCTAAGGCATTGCTATTCTCAGCAGTTCGAATAAGTCCACACTATATTTTCAGGTCACCATCTGAGGCCCCAAAATAGCAAAACCACTGTGCATGCTCTGATTGGTAATCAGATATTTGGTTTTAGTAGAATCTTGTGCAGAGTTTACAAGAGATTATTTTGAACTTGACAGACATTAAAATCTGGTGCTGAGCACATAATCTCTTCTTTCAAAGAATGGATATTTTCTCTAAGAGGATGGGTCAGTTAAAAAAACCAAAACATAAAGCTCCTTAGATTGATTTGTAAATCGCAACGCGGAGCAGATTCAGGACGGAGCTAATCACACATACAGCATGCCAAAGAACACATTTGAAGCACTTTTAAAGGAACTATTTAGCACCAAAATGTGTCAGCCTAATCACTGTACAACACAAACATTTTCACTGCTGCTAATTAAGACAATGTACGTTTACAGGATTTATCCAAATCAAATTATGTTGCTTTGCAGAGTCCTTTCCACCTCTTGCTTCCTTGCTAAACTTAAAAGCACTAACAGGGAATTCGGTGGGTAGTTTTCTCAGTCTGAACATCAAAAAAACAGAAAGACAAGTCAGAATCAAGCATGCAGTCTTTTAATTAAAAAACAGTTTTGTACGTGAGCAAAACAGTTTCCAATCAGAGGATCTGGTAAGATGTCTGAAGATAAGACACAGAGCTAAGTACAGCCAAGTAGTGACGAGTTGCTGTGGTTCGTCCTTTCTAATACTTTTGCACAATTTGCAAGAAGTGTGCTGAGCATCTGAGGAAATGTAATTAATTAGTATGTTTGTGATAGTTTATAAAGTCAAGGATGAAAGCGATAACGATAGACAAAAAAAAAATCGACAAGACAGATAGAGCAATGGATAAGCACAAGATTTATAGCGTGCATATTGTGCGATGGGGAGTGTGGTTCTTATCTAAACCTTGCAGCATTTTCAGGTAATCAACAATTCACTGTGAGTGAAATTAAAGGGCTTTATCTGCTTGAAATGGTGCAGATTTAATGGGGATAGATGGCGTTCTGATGAGGTGAGAGCATTTAATCATAAGTGATTAGAATTCATCTAAATAAATTTAGGATGAAATGACTCCAAAGTCAGAGTGTGTGCAGAGCAAGGTTGTACCAGTATTAAACCCTGAAACTTTCCCCACATTGTTTACACATTTCTGATCACTATGTGCATTCACTACATCTCAATTCCTCCTTATTTGGTTATTTTGATGGTTCTGCAGTCGGGCTGGTTCCTTTTCACTTGACTTATTGGTCTGTTTGAAACCCATTTCCACACTTGGAATGGGTCTACTTGGTAGCAGATGCTTCAATTTCAGACCTGGGCAAAACACATGCCCGACACACACACACACACACACACACACACACAGTGCTGAAATCATGCCTCCATCAGCTTTGCCTGGTCTGTCGTACAGATATTGATTTACAGACCAGTTATGAGCTGGCTCTGAAGCCACCTCTGCAGTTTTATAGAAACATGATAAACACCATCAATCTCTTTGTGCAGCCTTCAAAAGGTGGCAGATGGTTCATAGCCCTTTAATCAATTGGGATTCAATGGGCCGATATAGCAAGTAATGGTTTCTGTGCTACTTTGGTTTATCTGGCATTAGTTCATGCTGTTAAAGTCAATTTATTGCACCTGTTATTACAAAGCGATTTTCTGTTGATGTAATATGAAAGTATACGGCAGCTGCATACAGTAGTCTGAATAGCATGCTTGTTTATGAGTCTTGTGTTAAAACAGAGACTGTCAGATATGTGATTTCTAAAGGATGTTCCTTATCACATCAAGCCCAGCTCTACAAGTGCAACTCTTCATCAGAAAGAAACATTCACAGGATTATTAGAGACTGATTTCATGCCAACAAAATAATAAAGCATTTCTGCCTACATACCAGTGTGGGTAAGGTAAGAGGCCCTGTAGGGGTGCAGTGGACGTGGGACAGTGTTTTTCGTCAATGTCCTCCCAGGAGGGTGGAGGATGACTACACGTCATGAGCATGACAAAAATCTTGACAGGTATCCTGGTCAAGCAGCTGAAACAGGCAGGAAATTGAAGTTGCATTTGTGCTATCAGCTGCAGGTATCTGTTTGCTTGCTATTCTTTTAATACATCATTGGCCTACTTCTCATATTTTAAAAACAGGCTCGTTATTTTAGGTTTAACGCATCTGAGGAAAGTTTTCATTTAAAATCACCGCACACCATCAAACATAAACCCATTTGAGCCTAAATGGAGGGAACAATAACACATATAAAAGCCAATCTTGTCGGTGCATCCTCCATCACCTGGGCTTATCATATACAAAGAGCGGAAAGAGGCAAAAACACAGTTTTTCATTTACAGCGCTGTACTCTGGTACTCGCGGCACTTCAGCATCTAGCTAGCGCTGCAGACAAGGACTGAAAATAAAGTGAGTGCGAGTCGCTTTTGGTGATTTCAAATGCAACTTTTCTGTGAGCCCGACAAATACCAGCAAACAGACAAAGTGTTTGTGTACAGCTTGCTTGTCACACAGTGTCCGTGAGCTGAAGGTCCGGCTGCTGTGTCCCAGAATGAGAGAGAAGTTCACTCAGAGATGGAGGAAGATGTAAGAACCAGAAGACGAGTGGTTAGATTTAAAGGACTGCTCAGTGACGTTTGGTTACCTGGAAATTTAAAGCTTACGTGTAATGCCCTCATTTTTAAATCACGTTTATGATGTAAAGTTATGTTTTTTCACATGTAAAGCAAACTGATATTATTCAAAGGTTGCATGAAGACACACATTGGGAGCAACTCGTGGTTCAGTATCTTGCCCAAGGATACTTTGGCATGCAGACTGGAGCAGCCAGGGATCAAACCACCAACCTTCATGTTAATAGATGCTGCTTTACCCCCTGAACAATCCCTGTTCATGTATACTTAAAGAATAGCAGGCTTGCACTTACACTTTAGGCATGTATATTATATATATTGAGATGGGAGCCAAAGAAGTACTTGGACAGAAATGTCTCGGAGCTTTGAGTGTGGTTCTTTCTGTACCCACAGTCCATCCTCTGGACCAACAACCTGAAGAATCATTTAAGAATCCACTTACTGGGAGCAAGACCTCCTCATTAAAGATACCCCAGCATAGCTGGCCAATTTGACTGCATTGGGTCTGGTGACAAAGTGATAATGACACTACTAAGTCACGTGGAGGGAGGCATCAAACGGAATAGGTTAAGGTGTACATGAAGGCACCATGCTGTGACTTTCTGTTCTGTCACGCAGCCTGCAAGCACACAACTTTAATGAGGAAAAAGTTGTTTAACTTTGTAAATGAATACAACTTTGCCGTATTCAAACGCATCTTACTGCCTGCTCAGTTGCTTTCGTTCCCCTACAAAAAGCAGGTCATCTTATTTTAGACTGCAGCAATCAGTATTGCACAACTATCTTTTGTTAGCGAGCCAACATTGAAGTGGAGACGCAGCTCCGCAAGCACTGAAGCGCTGTTGTTCTTCGGCTCCATCCAACAGTCTCAAAGGCTTTTAGTGCTACCAAAACACACGAAAACAGTTTTATACTGTCTCTGATGGCACTGGCAGAGTTTTATAGAGTGCAATGATAAATCTGCAGTGCACCCTTTTAAATTATGCATCAACACTTCAAGGTGTAGCTGTGGCTGCAGGCTCCATTTTGTCGCTTTGATTTTCAGGGTGTCTTTGACTTCAGCCCTCTGTAGGTTGATCATTTTCATTTCCATCAAACAATGTGCTATCCTTTCATTCCTAACACATTACCTAGTGGATATCAGTATATCCAGCATTTTTTTTTTATCAATTCAAGTATGTTGTGTTTTCAAAGTGTAAGAGGACCACTGCATTCTAATGGCCAAAACCTTGGGCTTGTGCAATTCAATTCAGTCTTATTTATGTAGCACAACAGCCGCCTCAACACACTTTATATTGTAAGGTAGGAAGAAACCTCTGGCAGAACCACAGATAGGGAGGGACAGCCATCTGGTCAGCCCCAGCTGGTTGGGGGTGAGGGGAAAGAGACGACAGCAGAGAGAGACAGGACAGAAGACCCACTATAAGAGAAAGCGCCATAGTGTAATAAATTTTACTGATTAAATGCCATAATGGTGTATAAACACAGAGCGAAAAGAGGTGAGTGAAGAACAAATACCAGACGCCACCCAGCAGCCTAGATCTATTGCAGCATAGCTATGGGATACCTCAGTGTCACCTGATCCAGCCTTAGGTTTTAAGCCTAATCTTAAGAGAGAGGGTGTTTGTGGAGCTGTCTCAATGGCAGATGGGCCTGATAGCTGAAGGTTCTACCTCCCATTCTACTTTTGCAAACTCTGGAAACCATAAGTTTGCCTGCAGTCTGAGAGCGAAGTGAAGTTTTTTACGTTCAAGTCTGAATTTGACAATGACGAGAGGCCAATATGGGTGAAAATGTGGGCTCTTTTTTGAGTCCCAGTTGGTACTCTAACTGCAACAATCTGGATCAGCTGAAGGCTTTTCAGGGAGCCTTTAGAATGACCCGATAATGAAGTACTAGAAGTAATGAATGCATGAACTAGCTTTTCAGCATCACGGTGAGACTGGATGTTGCACTCAAAACACTAAACAAATCATAAAAGCCCTGTTTTCTACTTAAAAGTGCTTACTATCTAATATTCGCACTCGGAGAGCAACTTGTGGTCAACTGCTCTACCTCCTGAGCCACAGCCCCCCATAGAAGTAAGTTGCTTTAATGCTCTTGTTAATCAGAGTGGTTTGATTGAGGTCAGCTCAGAAGTACATCCTATTGAATGCGGTCTCCTGTTTGTCAAAACCTAACCAACACGTCAGCAACCAGATTTTTATGTTTTCATCCCTCAGCTGACCCCTTTCAGCTCAGTTAACAGTGTTACTGCTGACACAGACAGTGTTGAGTTGTCAATTTGCTGAGGAGAAAAGAAAAACTGTGTACTAATGAGTCCAAAGGGAGCACTTTAGTAGCTCGGGTGGCTGTAGCTCAGGAGGTAGAGCAGGTTACCTACTAATCAAGAAGGTTGGTGGTTCAATCCCTGGCTGCTCTAGTCTTCATGCCAGCGTCTTCTCAGATGCATTCATCAGAGTGTGCAGGTTAGGCAGAAAGCACTCAGGAGCAGAAAAAAAGTGCTTGCATGAATGAAGGATGATGTAGAGAGTGCTCTGAGTGCTGAAGAAGAGTGGAAGCATACAGCAATTCCCAGCTTCCTCATTATGGACTCACTTATATTCAGCATGATGGCAGCTGGATGCATGACTACAAAATATCACTCCAATAAAACTTCTATCAGTTGGTGGGTAATGAAAGAGGATATTGTCAGGATTTTAAAACTATGGAATGATTTTTGTCTAATAAAAACAATAGCAAAAGCATTTTTTTTGTATGTTCTGGAGTGCTTGTGAAAGAAGCCAACAAGGCAATGCTGTTTCAGATGGTAATATCTAATGTTGCACATTGGAATATTTTTTTCAAATGCATACAACTATTGCAGTTCTTTATTCGTGAGTATGCTGTATCAGCTTTCCTGTGCTGATACGCGGCGTTGATTTCAGCTGATTCTGACGCGTGCACTGCAGCTGTGTACTCACACACTGACGACTTCACTTGGCTTTTTCGTCACTCATTTTCTTTTTTTTTTGTGATCGACAACAGGTAGTTTTGTCTCCGTTTGTTTGACAGGATATGCAGCCTAACATACAGTGCAAATGCTGACACACCTGCCTGACACAGATTGCACAGATAGCACGGTCAAAACTGTTGAGCCTCCACCATTAACGCCACCCAATGAGCGAACCCTTTCCCCCATAAATACAATGGCTCATCAAATAAGTGCCCCCTAGTGTCCAGACACATAATGGAAAGTTCTTTGCGGCAAAAGTTTAAGGTGTGTTTGGGCTCAATGATCTGCTGCAGTATGAATCTGTCTTTGTAACAGTTTTTGGGGTTTATTACTCTTTTTAGTAAGGTCTCGCTTTTTTGATTGTCCTGAATTATTCCATCTACTTTGTGAAATGTACCAGCGCCACTGGCAGCAAACCACCCCAGAGCATGATGCTACCACCACCGTGCTGCTACAGTGTTCTTAGATTTGAAAGCCTCACCTCCAACCCCTTGTCATTGAGGCCAAATAGCTTAGTCTTTGTCTTGTCTGACCATAAAACGGCTTTTGGCTCGTCCATGTTGGCAGCTGCAAATCTGACTTGAGCTTGAAGGTGATTATTTTGCAGCACATTCTTCTTTCTTGGTCAGCATCCTCTCGGTCCATAGTGATGTGAAACTCGCTTCACTGCAGACGGTGACACTGTTGTTCCAGCAGTTTCCAGTTTATGGCAGGCTTGACACTTGGTGGCCCATGGGTTGTTTCTCAATATCCTCACCAATTTCTTCTCATCTTAGGTGACAGTTTGATTCTTCTTCTGCACCTTGGCAAAGTGTTAACACATCTGGATAACTGCAGCTGTTTAGAAGCAATTCAAACACACCTCCACGACTTGTGTAAATCTAAAGTTCACCATCTTCGATCTTCCCAGAGTTTTGTGGACTTTCCTGTTCTTCTGAGCATTTGCTATTTCAAAGAGTGCTGTCAAATAAATCCTTTTTATGCTGGCAAAGAAAAACTACCAGTCGTCAATTATAATCATTATCAAACAGTGTGTGATCATGGTCTCGGCTCCGTCAAGTCAAAAGACATTATAGAACCTCCAGGGCCACAGATTTAAGTGAGGGTATGTATATATGTGATCCTGTATGTTCACTTTTGACCTGTGTGGATTAAAGAAAACCCCCAAAAAACTCAAACTTGTGCACCCAATTGTTTTTTTTTTTTTGAAGTCATTAAAGATGTATGCTGTATATTCTTTCAACCCTGGAAGAAGAAGGATTCAAAGAAATCATTAAATTATTACATGTTAATCATTGATTTTAATTGGTTTTCTATAGAGAACCAATGTAGTGGTATACCACCTCTCATGTGCCAGTGAAATCAGTGCACATTAAAACTCGGGTTTTACTTTGAGTCTGCCGTGCCTCTCAGATATGCTCTCAATGAAACAGGCGCCCCAGTAATCTGCAGCTCTCAGAATATTTCCTTGTGACATCAGAAATGGTCTCTGACATCACTGTATAGAGTAAAGCAGCAGTACACCAGTTATGAAGATGCTGTCAACATTGCGTACAGCTCAGTGTCAAACGTAGAAGAAGTATCTAAAGTAGAGTAGGTTTCTGCTTTATTAACTGCTAGTTGCTTTGGTAAAGAAATTGGGGCGGCATGCTGGTGTGGTGGGCCGCACTGATGCCTGTCCTGGGTTTGGATTGAGCTGGGGCCTTCCTGTGTGGAGTTTGCATATCTGTGGGTTCCGTCCAGGTACACCGGCTTCCTCCCACAGGCCAAAGACATGCATAGGTTAATTGGTGATTCTAAATTGCTTGTAGGTGTGACTCTAAGTATGAATGATTTCCTGTCTCTGTGTGTTAGCCCTGAGACAGATCGGTGACCTATCCAGGGTGTACTCTGCCTTTCACTGTGACAGCTGGGATAGGCTCAGTCTTCTGCAAACTTGAATTGCATAAACAGTAGAAAACAGATGGATGGATGATGAGGCAATTAAGAGTTGCATTTTTTATTACATTCCTAAGATAGTAACAAGTGAACTGTGACCCTTTACATTTCAATAGGAACCTTTCCAACACACATTTCAGGCTTCATTGTTGGTTTTGTACAATATCAATTTACTGTTTGCCTCCTTGCATACACACTTGTGTTATTACAGCTACTCTTTGACTCTTTTTCATCCCCTCAAGTGTTTGGCCCCGTGTCACACTGCACATGCTGCAAAGAAGGTAGAAACTCTGCTTTCGTACAAAATTGCTCAAATGATATCTAACTGAAATATTTCTTCTGTGTCTTTTAATATTTTTAAATACTCAAATTTCTGAATATCTTCATGACAGATTGGCAGATCTTTTGATGTGGTCTCAAGAGATTTAGACACACTAAATGCCTGCCAGCAAAATGTAGGCCCGTAACCATGTGGGTATGGAAATGGCTTAATAGACTTGATATCATAATATTGTGTTAGATTTTAGTGTCAACAATAAATTTCATCATCATATCTTAAGTTTCATTTTGGAAATGGCCTGGCATTTATATTACAATTTCTAGTCTCAGTGAACATTCACAGTGTTTTATTTAAACCCTGTTGCACATTGTCCCATTCAAATCCCATTCAGACTTCTTGAGTAATGTCTCAAGAAGATTCAAACCCAGAACCTTCTTGCCCTGATGTGGCAGTGCTTACCAGCGATTTGCTTCAAACTGGCTGAAATATGTTTGTGTATTCATGATTAAGACTTCACTAACTTGCTACTGTGCTTCTCTCCGTCCATTTAAGGCATTAGATTTTTTTTTTCTTGGACAATAAGCAGCTTTAACCTTTAAAATCTGTATTGTGTCAGCTTTTAAGCAGCATCTTCTATCTCTTATCAGCTAAAATGTGAGGAAGCAGACGAAGGGTAGCATTTCTTGACGAAACAGAATTGAAGAAGTGTAATAAAAGTCCAAAAATGCCAAGCATCTTGGCCAAGCTATAATTATTTATTGGTCCTTAATAACAAACATCAATGACGGCTCTACCATGCTTATACTATGTTGCCAAAAGTATTCACTCACCCATCCAGATCACTGAATTCAGGTGTTCCAGTCACTTCCACGGCCACAGGTGTATAAACCAGCACCTCGGCATGCAGACTGCTTCTAAGAATGGGTCCGTCTCAGGAGCTCAGAGAACTCCAGCGTGGTACCGTGACCGGATGATACCTGTGCAACAAGTCCAGTCGTGAAATTTCCTCACTTCTAAATATTCCACAGTCAGCTGTTAGTGGGATTATAACAGAGTGGAAGAGATTGGCAACGACAGCAACTCAGCCATGAAGTGGTAGGTCACGTAAAATCACCGAGTGGGTCAGAGGATGCTGAGGTCATAATGCACAGAGGTCACCAACTTTCTACAAAGTCAGTCCTCCAAACTTCATGTGGCCTTCAGATTAACTCAAGAACAGTGTGCAGAGAGCTTCATGCAATGAATTTCCATGGCCGAGCAGCTGCATCCAAGCCTTAAATCATCACGCGTAGTTCAAAGCATCACATGCGCTCCACCACTGGAGTCCAGTGCAGTTCTTCAGCACACCAAGACCTTTGGGACAATTTGATGCTCCAACTCTGTGGGAAAAGTTTGGGGATGGCGCCTTCCTGTTCCAACATGGCTGCACAGCAGCGCACAAAGCAGCTCCATACAGACGTGGATGAGAGAGTTTGGTGTGGAAGTACCAACATGTCTTCCAGTCCAAATGACAGCATCAGCTGTTTGTACAGGCCCTGATATACGACCTAAACAAGCGTTTCCTACTGTACCTGTGGCTTCATGTGGTTTCATGTGTCATGTGGTCGTGTACGTGAGTAATGTAATGAACAGTAATCTATTACTTTGGAGGTTGATGGTTCAATCCCAGGCTGTTCCTGTCAGCATGCCAAAATGTCCTAGGTCAAAATACTGAAGTGCCGGTAAGAATAAACAACGTTGCAAAAAGAGCTTTGAGCACTCACATAATCAAGCGTTATATAAAAAACACTTTTAATATTTGTGGTTGCATCTATTGCCACTGAGTCCTCAAAGACTTTTCAGAAATCTGGGGAAATTCATATTTGCATATTTTTTCAGGATTTGCTGGAGAAAACTGAATACGTTATTCACAATCACTTTTGTCTATGACCATTAGAGGCTGCTTAATTTCTTAAAAAATATATAGATATTGATCATAAAACGTGCCTTCAGAAACAACGAACAAGGTTGTTTTTTCAGGGAGGACAGGCTTGCATGAACCTGCACAGAGTCCTGACCTCAGCCTGATAGAACTCCTTTGGGAGTAGAGACTGTGAGCCAGGCCTCCTCTCCAACATCAGTGTCTGACCTCACAAATGCACTTCTGGAGGAATGGTCAGGAATTCCCATAAATACTCCTAAACATTGTGGAAAGCCTTCCCGGGAGGGTTGAAGCTGGTATAGCTGAAAGCTCATATTAAACCCTCTGGATTAGGAATTGGATGGCAATCGATATCTCGTGTGTGGAGGCAGACGAGTGAATACTTTTGGCAGTACGGCGAATGTTGCATGTGCACTTAAAGTACTGTCTCTTTTAAAAAGCATTTTTGCTCCCAATTCACAGAAAATACAAACGAGCTGCTGAAAACACAACACGCACGTTATCTGACGTTGTGATAAAATGTGATTTAATGCATGAAGATATCAATTTTGTTTTAGTCCACAATACTAGAATGGTATTACAACAGTGGAATACAAGCATGCATAATTAATCCTAGGTTACACTGAATGGTTGCACAAATTCACTTGAACAATTGTCTATGGTCTGATGGAAATTGGTTCTGTCATTTAATCTGCTGCTGCTGATCCTCCAATGGAAGGAGAGAAAATGATGTGTACATACAGAACAACACAAAGGCTTGCCTGTTTTGCCCTCACTCTGCCAGGCTTTCCCTCATCAATCTTACTGTGGAAGGCTCATAGGGAGCCAGCTGGGCCTGTTTTGAGGCTGTGATGCTTGACAGCTTAAATAGAACAGCAGGCACGATGTCCATTCAGTGACAGAATAAACAGCATTTTCAGACCCACCGATGAGCTGCAAGACGACGTGTCTCAGTCTTACCTGTCTCCCTCAGGTGCCAGGCCTAGTATTAGCTTATATACTCCAAGGCTGAATGGACCTTTGATTGACCAGAGGGTAAGATCTCAGGGAGGTGGCAGTATCAGAATGGCAGGATACGCAAGAAAGGGAACGGTGGCTCTTTGCCTTCGTCTTCACTGCCTCACCACACTGCAGTTTCTCTCCCTCTACACGTGTCCTTTGAAACCCCCTTGCTTTGGATATTTTGACAGCTTACAAGCTTGTGCAGCTCAGAGCTGTTCCATTCTTTCTCATGTCTGTGTCAGAGATCAAGTGTAGGGTCAACAACTCATCAGCATGCTAATGATTTTTCTTTAAGTGCAGTTAATAACCTTTCACAGTGGTGAGACGTTAATAACTTGTGACACTTAAAACGCTGCAGGAACGGCTGCCAAAGCAAATTGAAAAGCAATGATTGTTTAAGTGAACCTGAGATGCAAGGATACGGATATATCATATGCTGCTTTAGAAATGAATACTTTCCCTTTTGAGTGAAGCGAAATGGGTATAAAAATTAAGGCGGCAGATAAGGCAGCCAGATGCTCAACAGACTGAGTCTTATACATGGTGAACTCAGCAGCAGCCCCTAATCCAAACCTTAACTGAGCCCAGAGGAAGGGTTGCTCCTGAAATCCCACAGCAGAGCTCAACAGACTTTGCTGAGAAGCGAATTACTGCTTCAGATTTCAAATTATTGCATTAAAGGCAGGTTAAGTGTCCTTTTATCAAGCCACCAATGTACATGTAGAATATTTGAGCATTTTCTTTCTAATATGTGGCACACACACACACACATGTATAGGTGTTTGTGTTTGCTGTGAAAAGAGACAGCATGATGATAGATAACAAGGATCTTGGGGGAGGGGGGGCTGAGCGTCAGGTGCACCATTTTCTCCGACATTGCTATTGCCCAATGATAAGCTGTTAGACAGTGCAGAGAGGAATTTGACTGCAGGCGGAATCTGGGCCATGTGTAAGAATCATCTCCAATTTGTAGCCCCTGAGATTGCCCAGGGGGCAACAGGAAATAGTCCCTCTATCCGCTATTATGACCTGGCTTGTAATTAAAGGGGGAAAAAACAGATGCCGGTCTGCAGACTCTGCAGGCTGCCTGAAATCCTTCTAAATAGAGGTTTGCAGGTGCAGCCGGTGCCCGTCTGTGCATGTGTGTTAGCAATGGAGAGAGCACACATGGAAAAAAGACAGATGCCTGTTAAGCGAAGCACTTCTCCCTGTGCGCGGTTTGAGTCTGTGGAGGAGGAAACCGACGTGTGCCAGTAGAGCTCGCCTTTGCCGGGGTGTATTGAAAAGTAGATTATGGTTTTGGCTCCATATTGCTAACAATTACAAAGTTATTCTGCTTTGCAGGAAATTGTGCTAGAAGGGCAATGTGTTCCTGTCACTGTGCAAAGAATCAGCCAGTGTTACTCATAGAGAGCAAACAGAGAACCGTTTTTCTCTCTCTGGTGCTGAGGAGGATTGCAAATAGAGATGACATGCAGACAAGGCCCTCACAAAAAACACATTAGAAATGCGTTCTCCATTGTGCATATCTTTTCACAACATTTTCCCCCCAGACAGAACCATTGAACATTTTAGCCTTGGATGATGGCCCTGGAGCTTCGCGTTGTCAGGATCAAACACATCAAACATGCTGGTTATATAAACAAGAATGGTAGAACAAAGAGAAAGATGGGACTTTTCAGTGCGAAACAACTCATTGTTTTCAGCTGTCTGAACATCAACACCCTCAAATGTGAAATGAACTCTTAATGTTAGGGGACGAGCTATGTAATTATCATTGCAAAATGTAGTTATAATCTTTTGCATTTGTTGTGGAAAAGTACTAGATTACATCAGTCGTCGCATTTGTAGTTCCTTTTTAGCAAACGTTTTACGTAGTGTTTTATGTTTGTATAATAACCTTTATTTACACCCTTTCTTTCTTCTTTTTTTAATTTTTAAAAATTTTGCAGCATCGTGTATGCCACAGCTCGCCGACAACAACACATATTATCTAATGCACTACAAGCTCACTTGTTCCGGGCACACGTACCAATAAATCCATCATGAATCCACATCTTCAACCTTCAACTTAAAAACACATTCATTCAATCATACATCTATGTCAAATATATTGTAAAATGTTCTTCTTAAAAAGAAATAATGAGTTACATGTCTTCATGTCAGCTGAGCTCTAAGAACATGCATTCGTCTCTGTTTTAACCCTTTCCTGGCCTTTGGTACAATAAACCTACATTCATCTCTTAGCTTTAGTTTCCACAAGTATAAAATATTTTTGTACACGCTCTGGCAGGGTCTTTGATTTAGCATTAAATGTTATTTGAATTGTTTTATAATAAACTATGTCTTTAAATTCATCCATTCCATCCATTCTTAAGATTAGATTTTAGAAACAATGAATATGTCTGTGTTCAGAATAGCCTGCCTTATTTATCAGGTCTTTAGCTTGTTTTATCAATGAAACTGTCATTATTAAGGTTTTATAAGTGGACCCCTCAGCTCTGCCCAAAAGGTCATATATGGAAGTGTCAGTGTGCAGTATATTATAAATAAGGCATTATCCATTCTCTTATCCTGAATAGGTCACAAGACAACCTACCACACTCACATTCACACCTATGGGCTCTTTACCGTGGCCAGGTCACCTAACCCCCACCAACCGTATGTCTTTGGACTGTGGCAGGAAACCCACACAGACACGGGGAGAACATGCAAACCCCCCAGAGAGGAAGAGAGAGGTGTGGAATGAACTCAGACCTTCTAGATGGCATTTTAGCTGGGAGGCAGCACTGCTAACCACTGCACCGCTGTGCTGCCCTGAAAGTTAGAAAATCTTTAATCTTATACAAAATGCCAAGCATCTTTGAGATTTTTACCTTTATGCCATTAATATGGTGCTTCCACATTGACCTGCTGTCACTTACCACCTCTAAGAAGAACTTTATATCAAAAACTCAAACTTTCAGCATCACTGATTTTAACTTTTATCTCTTTAAATGCCCCTTGTTTCATTTCCAAAGACTATAAATTTCGTTTTTGCTGCATTAAGAGATTATTTGTTAATTCCTCCTCTATCTACAAGTTTCTGCAAGAGCTTACGTAGGCTGCCATGGCAGATTGCTACTTCCGCCATGCGGTTCTATACTTCCTGTTTCCCAAAGTCAGAGTCAGCGGTTAATGACAAAATTGTTATTATTAGTTAGTTATTATTAGTTAGAACAGAACCGATCAGGTTTTTCCAGTAACTGTCTGTGATCAATAGTATCAAAAGCGTTTGTTAAATTTATGTATATACTTATTGAAAAGTCATCATTTTCAGGGGTAATCTCCTCTAACATACCAATTACTGCATATAGAGTGGTCCGATTTTTCCTAAATCCATATTGTTGTTCACACAGCAATTAATTTTCCATCCATCCATCCATCCATCCATCCAT
>VUQK01019441.1:1952-24165 GCA_015106715.1 Bujurquina vittata
GATTGCACACAGATTCAATATCAGGAAAGCTGTGGATATATATATATATATCCACAGCTTTCCTGATATTGAATCTGTGTGCAATCTGGGAGATGGACAGGCAGAGCCCAGGAGACAGAGAGGCAGAAACCAGTAATACAGTAACCACCGCAGCATCATCGTCATCATCTGTCGTCACCATGGCAACAGTCAGTTCCCGCACCCAGCCGCCCTCTACCTCCCTCAGCATCATCCCACCAGACAGACAAGCAGTCCAGGTAATAGACTGCACCTGTGACCTGTGTGCACGTCGTTCATTTAGAGAGTCCTGGCTTGACTGAAAACTGATCTAGGAAACACACTTTTGCATTGTTTCACTCCACATTCAGAGTAACAGACAATAGACTGCCTACAATCCCTATAGACACAGTGTGCTTGACAGGCAAAAGGTCCAGGTTATAGACAGCACCTGCCAGCCACCTGTCTGTAATTGTTTAATTTATCAAACACACAGTCAAGGTCGTAGGCAGTACCTTTGGGCATTATTTATGTACAGTGTACACGCAGGACTTGATCCAGGTAATGGACAGTACCGCTGACCTCAGCATACATGTACTGTATAGATATATTGAATATTGATTGTCTGTTGCATGCACTCGCCAAGCTGGCTGACAGTAAAGGCATCAGCTATTACCTTCTATCTTATAACTGCAGCAGCCTTTTCTGCAGTTAGCTGATTTGTAAAGAGTTTTGAGTCTACTTTTATCTGATCCAACAGGTGATCCAGCACGCCATCCACAGACCTCAGAGCATAACGGCCCAGTACCTGCATCAGATGTACGCAGCCCAGCAGCAGCACTTTATGCTGCAGACAGCAGCCCTGCAGCAGCACCAGCACCCCTCACATCTGCAGAGTCTGGCCGCCATCCAGCAGGTCAGGCGGTGTCTGTTTGCGTACTGTGTGTCAGTGTGAGGACTGAAGAGTGGAAAGTGAAATGTGTTTTCGCTGTTTTTTAGGCTTCAGTCTGTCAGAGGTCACCTACTTCATCTACAGGCAGTTTGGTTCAGGCTGCGGGTGTCTCCCAAAACTCGGTAAGTGTGCATGGTCATTCCTACTCGGAGCACAAATACACACCTGAGCATATTTTGTTTTTACATCTTTCATCATCCCACCCCTTATTCAGATCACTTTACCAGCATCTCCAGTGACAGCGCGGCTGATTGGCCGAACTCAGACATCCACTGCCGGTGCGGCCACACTATCCCAGCAAGCCATGCTTCTAGGAAACAGACCAGCCAGCTGTAACCAAACTCAGATGTATCTTCGAACTCAGATGGTATAATCTTTATAATAATCTCAAGCTGCATTCATCTTGCTTTACTGTGTTGCCATTTTGACTGCATGGTTTTTAACCAACCTGCCATCTGAGATCCCTGTTGCTTTTATCCTTGCCAGCTGATTCTAACCCCTGCAGCCACAGTAGCTGCAGTTCAGTCAGACCTGCCCACTGTGACCTCCTGCTCCTCATTACCTACCTCCTCTCAGGTACAATCATGCCACAACACTGGAGTTTTATGTGCCTCAGAATGCTACAGACCTTACAGTGGACCTATTATGTTAATTTCAGGCTCCCTATTATTGTTCTTGGACTCTTCTGGAGTAGCTTTTGGGAATTCACAGTTCAAAATAATCCTTACTTGCCTCATACTGCTGCTGCTCCTCAGTTCATCCTCTGTTTAAAACAAGCCATTTTAGTGCTTCTCCCTTTAAGGCTACGCTCCCTGTGAGTCAGGAGCTGACAAAAGTTCACATCTTCATACCGCACTGCCCACAGCTTTGAAGTTACTTTCTTCTGATTAGCTGCCCCTCTCAAACAGAGAGGACATCATATCATTAAGGATATCACCCTCTCTTTGAAATCACACACAGCAAAGAGTATTGGGTGCACTGGGATGGGATTACTTGTACATTATTTTTGGAACATTGCATTGCAACATTATTTATATCATAAAACAAGGAACAGCAGAACAGGTCCACTTATTCTAGCTATTTATTTATTTGTCAATGTGTTAGGACAAGGTACTGCACTGGCTCGCCATTCCACAACCCAAAAACTTTAATAACTGTGAAGAATAACTGTTAACTGCTTATATTTTGGTGCAGAATCTGGCTGTGCGTGCCCATTTGCCTGGAGCTCTGGCTACAACCCACAGCGTCATCTTAAAGCCTTCCACCGAGTCCCAGGCTCTGCCTCCAGCTGCCTCTTTGTCCAAGACTCCAATCTGTGGGATGAAAAGCAACCAGCTGACTGATGCCTCAACAGAAACGGCACCATCTGTTATAACCCCAGGTGAGTTGATGTGTTCCACCGTTTAAGATAAATGTAAATGTAAGAAGCCAAAAACAAGATTAGTGGTGTCAAACTTTGGGTGGACACTTTTGAGTAAGTAAACAAAATTTTACAATAAACGTTTTAAAAGCAATGTAAGTGTTTCAGGGTCTAAATCTGCAGATGAGAGATGAGAGATTGAATAATTACATTTTTTTAAGTAACATTGTAATTTATATTTGACCAAAAGCACGAGAAGTTTCATTACCAGG
The DNA here is from genome assembly GCA_015106715.1 of Bujurquina vittata. Classification (NCBI taxonomy): domain Eukaryota; kingdom Metazoa; phylum Chordata; class Actinopteri; order Cichliformes; family Cichlidae; genus Bujurquina; species Bujurquina vittata. The sequence continues at coordinate 4,534 of VUQK01019441.1, forward strand.
ATACTACTGTTCATTTAAGTGCAGATATTTGCTTTTTTTGTCAGGTTTTAATTTAAAGTATTTTGCACAATCGTGAGAATTTACTGGTTTGGAACTGGTATGTCCCTCACGTTCCCTCTGCAGCCTATCCTCCAGTGCAAACCCACGCTCTAGTCAAGCAGCAGCTGTCCTGTCCAGTGGGCCAGCAGGTGGCGCACCACCAGCTTATTCTCCAGCGGGCCACAGGAGGGGCTCCCAGCAGCAGACAGCTGCAGCCTATCGCCCTCAGAGTAGCACCCCAAGATACCCACTCCAGTCCTCTTCCTCTTTCAGTTAAAAGACTGACCACTCCAACCAGCCCCCACTCACAACCACAAAATGAGCCCCCAGCCCCATCTTCCTCTTCCTCTCCATTAGTCACCAGTGTCTTTGCATCATCAGCTCAGACTTCAGTCCCATCTGCCACTGTTCAGCCTCAGCCTCCTCCTCTGGTGGCCGCGCCACAGCGTCGGACCTCATTCCCACAGAACCAGCAGCCTCCGCCTCCTCCTCCTCCTCTAATTCTCCCCAGGCTGCCCCAGAACCCGCCGGCCTCCCTCCACAGGCTATCCCTGCACTCGGTACGGGCTTTGGCAGTTCAGTCTGGACCGGTACTGCAAACAGAGCAGGAGCTGCCTGTGGCGGAGGCTCTGGTCCAGATGCCCTACCAGAACCTTCCGCCTCCTCAGACGGTGGCAGTTGATCTCAAAGTGCATCCAACCAAGCACAACAAAACTCCGCCAGTGAGTCAGCACATCTTGTTCTGAAGACCTTCTGACTGGATTATGTGCTGGTTTGACTGAGGGTTTTTTTTGGTTTGAATTTCAGGTGGGGCAAATGTGCAAAATGAACGGGGTGAATTCAGAGGAGAGGAAAGATCCTCCAAGTGCACAACAAGATAGGACCCCTACACCACCTAAGCAGAATGGTTCAGGTACAGAAGTATTACATTAATAGGATAATTTGCCTCTCTGAGACCCCCTCATCCCTGCATTCTTTATGCCTTTTATTGTCTAGCAGTGATGGGTTCATCCTCCACCACCTCCAGCCACTTAGTGATCGAGTCAGCACAGGTGGAGGACTCCTCACAGCTTAACACCGCTAACAAAAGCCACAGCAGCAGCAGCAGCAACAACCCTCCTCCTCCACCACCTTCTCCTCTACCTCCTCCCATTCTCCCGGCTGCAGCAAGAGTCCCCAGCCAACCTCCCTCTGCCCCAGCCAGCCTCCCAGGAAGCCCCAAGAGGTCAACCCACGTCCTCACACACCTCGTGGAGGGCTTCGTCATCAAAGAGGGTCTAGAGCCGTTCCCGGTATGTAGAGGTGCCCGCTGCATAAAGTTCACCACAAACACTTCAAACCAGCTTTATGCCATACATTTTATATTTCTTATTATTGTTCATCCATAATCAACATTAAAGTATTTCTGGGGCAGGTGAGGAGAAGAACATGGAGTTTAAACCTTAAGTGAATGTCTAATTTTAAGGTTATAAACAGAGAGTCATTTAGCCATAATGAAGAAATCCCCCGTTGATGTGGCTCTAATACGATACCTGTCCTACAGCTGAGAGTAGCCTCAATACAAAATAATGTATTTTCAGTTATAAATTCAATAATTAGGTGCACCTCCTTTCATGACTCAAGAAGAGTAAGAGTGTATAAATATATTGTGGTAAACCACTGATACACATGAAATATGACATTGTGTCATTGTATTATCTTTAGATTACAACACCAGTGACATTTTGCATTTTGCCTACATTTGCCTGATGTCTGTCACTCCAGCCTGTTCTTGTTCAGCGGGGCTGCCTGTTTATTTTGTCACAGTTGCTGGCATGGCTCATTTATGTACAAGGTGTCCTTTATCGAGGAAGCGGGCTAAGGTAATAGTGAGAGGGGCTACAATGTATAATTTTTCAATATCTAGAGTTACTGCTGTGAAGGGGCTCATTTGTTTGGAAGCTTGTTTCCGCTACTTAAAAAAAATGCCATCAATAAGTCAAAATTCTGGGTTATCATCTCAACATTTTGAGCTACTAACTCAAGCTTCTGTGAAAAACAAGTCAAAATTGAGAGTGCAAAATGCAAAGGTCTTTGTGGGACACAAACTATGCTTTCTTGGCTGATAAGCCTGTGATTTATCCCACGGTCACCCCTCCAACATCCTAATGTGGACATTGCAGGTTTCTAAAATGGGACCATTATCTCTCTGCAACCAATATTGTCACAGCTACTGTGTAAAGACGCACACACAAACATATACCTGGGGGCAGAGCAACATTTTCTCATAACAGGGCATCAAAATCTGTCAGATAGTGCTGGCGTCATACACATACACACAAAGTGTCCTTTGGTGTCATTGCCTTATGCACTGGAGGCAGCTGTGCTCGCCACAAGGTAATGGTCCTCTTTAAAGAGGATTAGGAAGAGTAAATCACAAGTTTCCAGCAAGAACATCGTGGCTTGTGTCTTTTAAGTTCTGTGCCTTGTTCTGCTGTATTTCACTTGTTTAGTTTTTTTTTTTTTTTTACTTTTGCTCAGTGGTTAGAAATTTTACCTCACAGCATGAGGGTGCTGAGTTATACCGAGGTAGGACCCTTCTGTGTGGAGTCCTCATGCTTATGCAGGTTTTCAAAAGTTTGTCGTGTCAGGTTAAATTGGTAAATGGAGTGGTACTTATTTAGCATCTTCCTACTAAGCTGACTCAGCACTTTCTACTACAAGTCACATTCACCCAGTCACACACATTCATGCAGCACTTTTATCTATGCCTAAGCACTTTCTAACATACACTTCACTCACACTCTGATGGATGTGCCGAGGGCCACTCAGGATGCATTGACATGCAGATCGCAGGAGTCAGGGATCCACCGACCTTCTGATTATTAGACAAACACCTCTACCACCTAAACCTCAGCCACCCTGATACTGCCACTGATGGGCCAAGACACTCTTGCAAAATAGATTCTTAATTTCAAGACTTTCACTTCACAGTATGATAATTAATTACAATCCATCACAAAAAAGTAAAAGAAAATAAAACAAAATATGTATGGACTGAAAAAACAAACAAGGCAAAAAAAAAAAACTTGAACATGTTGCAAAAAAGTGTGAAGGACTGAAAAAAAGGAATAAGACATGTCAGTACCAGGGTCTGGCTGCATAGATACAGTTTATTAGCATCGGTTTATTAATGGGATTAGATATTAATAGTTGCCAGCTTTATCATTTACTCATAATTCTTTATTTCATGAGGATTTAGCAAGCCAGCAATCAGCCTAATTTTATAAAACATAGGAAAGTAAAGCATTCTGTAAAGTGTACTTTCACTCTCATCCAAACGCTGTAATCTGTCTGTTTATGTGAAACTTAATCCTGTCTGTTTGTGTCTTTATCAGTGCATGTGTAAGGTTTTACATTTTTTAATGGGTTCATTTGTGCAGGTTGGTCCATCCTCGCAGTTATCAGAGCAGCAGGCTTCACTTCCAGAACCCCAGGACATACCGACCAATGGGGATGCAGCAGAGGACAGTCCGCTGGATGCTGACCAGTCAGATTCATCTGACTCTGAGATGGAAAATGATGGCTCTGCAGAAGGTGAGGAGTAGTCTATTTGTGTGTGTGTGTGTGTGCGTGTGTGTGTGTGTGTGTGTGTGTTTGTGTATGCGCGTGTGTGTGTTAACATGCGTGACTAACAGCAAGTCCTCTGAAGTTGCAGAGTTCGGGGAGAGTGTGGCAGCTGTGCTGCAGTGTGAATACTGTGGAAGCAGCGGTTACGCTCGCACGTTTCTGCGCTCCAAACGCTTCTGCTCCATGTCGTGTGTCCGAAGGTAAATAAAACACTTACACATCCAGATGTGGTTAACACACATCTGGCTCTTGAATGGCATACAAACAACAACTTAGTTAACTGGAATGAGTAATATTTTACATCAGTATTCATCTCTCATCTTTTTTTCATATTTAATATACAGTGTGCTGTATCATAGTGAGTGGTGTAGAGCTGCATTATAGATCAATTATGATTAGACAACAGTCAAACATACTAAGTTTTCTCTTATAGGGTAACTATTACCAAAAAAGTAGCATCAGTGATTCACTGAATGAACCTTGGGTATGTAGGATGTATGCTATGAGACACTCACCAGCCACTTTATTTAGGTAGACCTTGCTAACGCTGGGTGGGGCAAAATTACTACAATTCATCCTGGATCAAATTCAGCAAGGCTGCTCAAATATTTTGGTCCACATTTACATGATAGCATCACACAGTTGCTGCAGATGCGAATCTCTCCATTTCCCCACATCCCAAAGGCGCACTACTGGATTGAGATCTGGTGACTGTGGAGGTCAGTTGAGATGATTTGGGGCTTTTTGTGTGATCCCGCTGGAAGTAGCCTTCAGAAAATGAGTATACCGTAGTCATAAAAGGATGGGTATGGTCAGCAACAATATTCAGGAAGTCTTTGTCTTTTAAATGACCCTCAGTTGGAGCTAAGGGGTCCAACATGTGAAAAGAAAATATCCCCCGTGCCGTCACACCAAAACCACCAGCCTGAACTGTTGACACAAAGCAGAATGGATCCATGCTTCCATGTTGTTCATGTCAAATTCTGATTCTACCATCCAAGTGTTGCAGCAGAAATCAAGACTCATCAGAGTAGGCAACAAATGCCAAATGTAGCCTCAGTTTGCTGTTCTTAGCTGACAGGAGTGGCACCTGGTCTTCTGCTGCTATAGTCCATCTGCTTCAAGATTTGATGGGTTGTGCATTCAGAGACAGTCTTTTGCATTCCTTAGTTGTAATGAGTGGTTATTTGAGTTAATGTTGGTCTCCTCTGACCACTGGAAATTTCCTCTTTTTCAGACCATCCATCCATCCATCCATCCATCCATCCATCCATCCATCCATCCATCCATCCATCCATCCATCCATCTTCTTCCAGTCAAACTATAATAATATTGGGAGTGCTCCTACTACCAGCTCGAGATCCAGGCAGTAGTTCTGCTGGGAAAACGTATAGAAATATGCTTTACAATCCACTGAGAATTCAAAGAGGCTCACAAAGTCCTAACAAGGATAAAGCAATCTTGTTTCACTAAAATCTGACCCATTCTCTGGGAGAAGTAGCTGTGAAAATGGAACAGTGACAGTAAAATGACCAATATGAGCAACTGGAGCACAGCTTTGGTGAAGACCCATTAAGTGATCGCTGTGTGCAGCTTTCACTAAAATCTGACCAGTTTTTGTGAATGGACACCTCGTTATCACATAAGCTCGTGGTCCTTCAGTTGGATGAGCTAAAAATGGGCAAAGAAGAGAAATCCCACAACACAGATGCCCAGCGTGAGCAAACATGACGACAGCTTGACAAAGGGCCACTACAGCATCCTCCTGCCTGTGACCAGGGAAACAGAATTCCATGATGAAGGATGTCTCAATTCCTAAAATGCATCAGGAGGAGAGAAGAAAGAGGAGGCTTGCTTGAGCTATAATTGAGGATGCACCGGTGTTTCCTCTGTGAAAGTATTTTTACCGTTAGCATATAAAAGAGGAGTGGCAAACAACTGTAATATACAAACTGTGGTGGGAGGAGGACTCATTCATATGTTTCAGTTTTTTAACATGCTTAGACTTTCTCCTCCACACAAAGGGTATGATGCCAAATTGCACCATGTCACCATGTCAACACTGGCACACCTGAGTGATGCAGTTGTGTCAAATCTCATATTTTATTGACATCACTTTAAAATGAGGCTCTAAAGTGAGGATGACTTCCTAAGTGCCCGTCACCTCAATTCCTTTCTCCTCGTGTCTCTGCCTCACCTCCTCCGCTTGCATCACCGGTGGGTGGAACTACGACACAAAGAAGAAGAGGAGAGGAATCTACTACAAACTACTACACAAAAGAACTGTGGACAATACAAAGGCCATGCCAATTTTTGAGTATTTTATGCTTTGTTGTTAGAAATTGATCTTTGTTTGCGGGCGCAGTGATGATTAATCATTCTGAATCTTTTTATTTTATTGTTTTCCAGTGTTAGTGCCATTGGTTGAGGTTCACCACTGTCAGAGTCTGTGGAAAGACTGAGTACCACTCAGGGTGTTTTGTAACAAAGCACTTTCTTCTGCTGCAGAAACTGCAGAAAGTTACATTCTGAGTCAGTATATATAGAATTACATCATCTGGCATCTGTGGTCTTACTGATATGGGCAGATAATCACTCCCAGGTTTTCCCAAGTCTCTCTTAAGGCAACAAAAAGAGGAAAGCTCTGAGTCTCACTCTTTCCTGTTAAACTGTGAGGAAAATAAAATAAAACAAATTCAGATTTTTTTATTTACAAAAAATTCCTGAACAAAAAAGGAACAAGAAGAAGAAACATCTTGCATCGCTTTTAGACTTCATGAATGATGTGATATAATATTAGGGAGGGATGCCCTTATCAGTCTAGCATTTCACGGATCTTTCTCTTCAGGTTCAGTGTGAGCTGCACCAAGCGTATCACGGTGTTGCGAGCAGGTCGCTGGGTCCACAGGCCAGTGGGCAGGAGAGGACGACCCCCCAGCAGGGTCAATGGAGCCCCCAGAGAACACTTTATGATGCAGGTCAGTTTATCTCATTGGCCTGATGCATGTAGGACGACACAATATATGGTAAAAAAAAAAAAGTACTGTACCACCTACAAGAGCTGCTCAGCCATGGAAACCCATGCCACGAAGCTCCAGGTGCACTGTTTTTGTGCTGATGTTAAAGCCAGAGGAGATTTGAGTTCTGCATCTCAGCACTCAGTGACCCTGCATTTGCTGTTTTTGTTTTGTTTTTAGTATATTTAGTGTCACATTTATTCTGTTTAATATTTGCTTTAGTGAACTTTATGAAACATTTTACTTCATGAAGCCACATTATTGGATTATAGTCAGCTTTTTACAAAGTGTTTTACTTATTGCAATCCTTTATTTCATCTGCATTTGAGCTTCTTTCCTTGGTATCCTTTTTATCTAATTGGGCCATTTTATTCCCCAACAAATGACTACATGTTTACATGATAATTAAAAGCATTATCTAGGCTCCCACATTCCTCTACCAAGTCACATAAATCTGTTTGTTTAAAGAAGAACCAATTTGGAGGTTTTTACGACAGACACTTTTCTGCCAGGAGGACTTTCTTGTTATTTGTGCTGAGTTTGCCTCTCTCTTTACTGCGAGGTGACAGTTAGTAAAAACTACATGGTCTGCATCCTGTCAACTTCATCTTGCAGTCCAGAAAAAACATATTTCATCTCATTGGCTTCTTCTTTCCAACACAAACACACACCAGACATGAAGCTATCCACAGCTTCACATTGGTAAGCAAACCAGCATGTTGGACAGAATATTCAGGTTGATGAGGTCAGCCGGCAGATGGGCATCTCTAATACAAACAACCAAATGGCCTTTCCAGGTGGCTGATTTCTGAGATGTCCATCAGCTCTGAAAACAAACATTAAAATGATTCATGCAATTTTATTATTTATTTTTTCTTAAAGCCTCAGAGATCTCAAGCTTGTTGTGCCGGTATATATCATTTTAAGTAACTCTTTATTTCCTTAAACCACTACAGTGGAGATAGAGAGTGCAATGTCAGCATGATTCATAAAGCCGCAATAGCAACATTAGAAGGAAAAATGTCAGGTTGAAGGATAATTATTGCCCTTTTTCTTGTTTTCTGTTATGCAGTCCTGTGAAAATTAACGAGACTTAATAATTGTTTTTTGTATGATTCAGTCTGTCACATCATTGTGGAGGAATTTTGGCCCACTCTTCTTTACAACATTGCTTTAGTTTCCTCACCTGCTTATTATAATTTCACCCTATTCATCACTTAGTCAAGTGCTTTCCAGCCTTGGAACTGGACTGGGCTTTAAAGGTGTGCTGTTTCCTTTTTTCCAGTTAATTTATTAGTGCAGTTTTGGCCTTTAAACTTGCATAATTTGAGTTTTGAGTATTTTTCTGAATCTTGTTTAATGTTTTTCATGTTCACTAACCGTCATCTACCTTTTTAGGCTGTGCATTATTGCGAAAAACTCAGGACACACCATGATTCAGTAGATTGTCGAAACAGCTTTAGCAGCAATAACTTGAAACAGATCATTTTAGTTTTCTGTGGGACTTTTTCAGTTTGTCACATCTTTGTGGAGGAGTTCTGGCCCGCTCTTCTTTACAACATTGCTTCAGTTCATTGAGGTTTGCGGATATTCATTCATGCACAGCTCTTTTAAGACCCCACCACAACATTTCAATCAAGTTGAGGTCCAGACTTTGACTGGGCCATTGCAACACCTTTTCTTTTTCAGCTAGTCTGTTGTAGATTTGCTGCGGTGCTTGGGGTCATTGTCCTGTTGCATGACCCACTTTTAGCCAAGCTTTAGCTGTCAGACACATACCCTCACATCTGACTCTAAAATAGTTTGGTATACAGAGGATATGGTTGAGTCAATGACCACACGGTCCCCAGGTTTTTCGGCTGCAAAACAAGGTCAAATCACCCCCCACCCCCCAACCACAATTCTCAACAGTTGGTATGAGGTGTTTGTGCTGATATGCTGTGCATATTTCATCAAATGTGGCACTGACCAGTCTTGAATCTTGTACTTTGTTCAGATGCAACATTGGAAACCTAAGCTGTGCTGCCATGTTTTTTTGTTTTTTAGCGAGAAGAGACTTTCTCCTGCCAACCCTTCCAGCCGGGCCATACTTTTTCAGTCTTTTTCTAATTGTACTGTCATGAACTTTTACACGTCATATGGTAACGTGTAGACTCTCAGTAGTGCATGTTTATACTAAACATGGCCATAGTTTTAGTTATTGGAGTCAGTGAGGTTAGACTTTTTCAACATACTGTACGAAATTTGAGTGTTGGAGAGCTCACTGAAGCTCCAGCCGCCTGCACAAATCTTGTGTTTGCAGGTAGCAGTCAATCAGAAAAATGCTGGCTTAAAAGGAAAGTAGCAAAATGTAACTAAATGCAACCTGAGCCACGGTCTAATCCCTGGTTTCTGTTTGTTACTGTATGTAATTCAGCTCTAAAAGACACAGTGACTCTTTGTGTCTTATGCTTCACAGGCTCACAGCTCATTTGGCTCCAAAGAGACCCAGCAGAGTTCAAAGAGAGAGGAAAATGAGCAGCACGAGGAGGAGGAGGAGGAGGAGGAAGGAGAAGAACCTCCCATTCCCATGACAACCAGGCTTCGGAAGCAGGCTGAGAGAGAGCGAGAGAGGGTGAGAGAGCAGAGGACGATAGAAACGATCACCATTTCAGACACAGAAGATGACAGCTGTCCATCTCAGTGGAACGTGGAGCAAGTGTTTTGTTATATCAGCACCCTGCCAGGTAATGTCATTTGTCATACTTTTGAAGCACAGTTTTTGTTACTAAAGAAATTGCATATATACAAGGTTATGACCTCTTACCGCTGTGCTGTACTGGAGCTTGCTGTGATGGATTTGTTTTAGAGTTTTGCTTCTCTCTTGCAGTTTTTAAACAGGTTAAATATGTTTTTCAGCCCTGAAACTTTCACGTGAACACAGCATGGTCGCTTGAGGATGAAAGCACATAGTGTACACTCACAGGCCACTTCATTGGTCAACTGCTCATTAGTACTAATATCTAATCAGCCAATTAGATGGCCACATTTCAATGCATTTTGGCCTGTAGACATAGTGAAGACAACCTGCCCAAGTTTAAACTAAGCATCAGACATAAAAAGGTGATTTAAGTAACTTTGAAGGTGGCATAGTTGTTGTGCCAGAGGGGCTGATCTGAGTATTTCAAAAACTGCTGATCTGGGATTTTCCCACACAACCATCTCTAGGGTAACAGACAATGGCCCAATCACAGTCACCAGATCTCAATCTGATAGAGCACCTTTGGGATGTGGTGCAACAGGAGATTCACATCACAGATGCTGTAATGTCCCACCCCAGTACAAGCAAAGTACCTAATAAAGTGTCCAGTGAGTGTATGTAGTGCATCAGACTGATTCAGACAGATGTTAAAAATGACAAATGGCTCTCTTTAAATCTGACCTGATGTTTTTATATTATTTATGATGTAAAGTTATGAGTATTGCACATATCAAAATAACTAACATAGTTCACACACCATGGTGGCAGAAACCTCTCAGTCCAGTTCTGTTTCCTCCAGGTGGTGCTGATGTTGCCGAGGAGTTTCGCTCCCAGGAAATAGATGGTCAGGCTCTGCTGCTTCTCACAGAGGATCACCTCGTCAGCTCCATGAACCTTAAACTGGGACCTGCACTGAAACTTTGTGCACACATTAACGCTCTCAAAGATGCATAAACAACTAATATTCCTACTCTATGCGAATGTAAAGAACAACAAGGCTGTCATCACCTCTGCAGAGACAATAAGGAAGTACTGCTCATCTTTAAACCGGTTATTTAAACACACACACACACAAAAAACACAGCTGATGTTGCTGAATTGAACTAAGTCCAGTTTTTAAGACCACTGCCAATAATTTCTCCAGGTGCTGCCTCTCACATAGTAAGATTTCAGTCAGCTCACTCTCAGAGTTTTACTAGCGCTGCTTTGGCACATTTCTCCTAATAGTTTTAAAGGTTTCAGCACTGAATATGCATTTCCTAAAACTGCTCATGCATACATAAAAATTAGTTAAACTGCGGAACCTCTATGATTTGTAAATTGACGGATCCACGACAAAACACAAACACTGAAATGGCTAATCCAACACTTTACAGGGCAAAATAACAAACATGCAGATACCATAACAACAGCTCAGGGGAAGGACTATTTATACACACCAGGGAAGTGGAGACAGCTGGGGAAAAGACAGCTATCTATAGAAGCTTGTTTCTGCCTCTGAGAATTTATTTATTTATTTATTGAGTAGATTTCAAGTTATATCCCAGAATTGTGAGTTAAGTCAAAAACTTTAATTAATAAAATTTTGTGGCACAACCTTAAATTTGACTCATGGAAAGAGAAAAGTTACCATAACTATCTAATGGGAAATAAGAGGCCCCAACTAAAAATCACTGTAAAACATTATACAAAGGGAACACATGATGTTAGCAGAATGAACCCAACACAAAACACAAAGACACACACAAACTAAAACTCTTCACTGGGATGGTCTGCAGAGATATAATTAGTAAAAAAAAAAAAAAAAATATGCATAGTTATTTACAAAGAGCACAGTATTTTTACATTCCACTTTTTGAGTGGAAAATATTTTTCCTTCACTGATGACATGATAGCCCGGCAACTGACTGGCAACTTGTTCAGGGTGTTCTCGCCCTATGGTTGGTCACACAATAAAATGAAATGGTTACTGTAACAGAAATAACTTAAAATGTACAGAGCACTGCACAGGACAACACAAGTATCTTTCAATACCAACAAAACACAGACCTAATGTCTGCATATACTACTATAATAAAACAGCGCTGGTGGTCTCTGGTTGTCCCGTCACTGTGTTTGACCACAGATTCTCATTAAGCTCACACCAAATGCTCTTATTTGCAAAGTAACATGGGAAAGACTGCCGTGTACGTTTCATCCATCCGTCACATTCTTCTGCATTTTCCTGTAATCTGTTGACTTTCCTGTGCTCTGTTCTTTTCCTCTTGCACTCACAGGCTAGTGCTCCCATAAAAGCAGCTTCATCCGTGTTCACAAACTGTTGCTGTCCTCATGTTCTATAAATATGTTCAATAGTCAAGTTACACCTGTGAGGGTTAGAGCTTTGGGGCATAGACTGCAAATGCCTTGCAATAGACAGAAGGCCTTTGACCAAGGATCTCCAGCTGCGTGCTGGTGCATATTGTACTCAGCGGTCAAAGATGTAGCCTGGAGCAAGGACGTGAAGAGCCCTGAAAACAATGCATAAAATCTCTTCTAGAATGGCTAAAACAGGAGTGATGTGATTGTGTTGTTTAGTTCTGGCAAACAGAAGTGATTTCCATAAATGTCCTAAAACATATTAATTATATGTTATATGTTAATGAGCACGAGATGGATGGATTTCATCGTTTGCTTCGAAGACGAGAACTGAGCCAAAGCAACAAAGACGAGCAGTTCTTTCTCTCATTATTTTATTGTAGTGATCGTAGTTCTGACTCAAGTTATCCATTTGTTTCAAAATGGTTTTTAAATGTTTTTTTTCCCTCCATTTGTAAGCAAAGAGAACAAATTATCATTATGACTGATGGATGCTGTACAGTCTCACTGTTTACAAAGCAGATTATTGCCTCTTATCTTCGAGATGGAATTTGATACATTCACCATCAGCAAACCGTTGTAACGACTGATGAAAGTTTACTAATTATAAGGTTATTTATTATTTATTGTTGTCATAATTAACATATAAATAAAAGATTTAGAAAACTGTTTTGTTTTTGTCTTTGTGTAATTAGGAATCTGAAAAAATGTTTCTTTATCTGACATACTTTACTTTTAATACTTTTGGTTTTGCTGATAATATTTTTACTAAAGTAGGGTCAATGATTTTTTTCCATAATGGGATCGCTACTGTTATTCGAAGTAAAGGATGAGAATACTAATTCTTTGCTGTTATGCAGCTGTGGAAAAATAACAGATTTTGTAGATTACTATACTCTTCAAATGATAAATTTTAAACAGCTTGTGTTTTGGTGAACTTCCACCGGAGACGATCCTTTACATTGACAAAGGAGTCACACTTATTGGAAATTTTACCAACAGCACTGCATTAACTGTTAAGGAAACAGCTATTTTTATGCAGAGTCTCCCAAAGGCTATGGAAATTTTCATTAAAAAAAAAAGAAAGAAGTTTAAACCATTTAGCAGTGCTGTAACATCAGACTGCATTCCAGGTGCATTACGACATTGTGCTAGACAGATTTTTCTTCATGTTCTCAAACTTTTTCACACACAGTAAAAACACACAAGCTTCGGTTTCAATGTTAATTTTATTTACTTGAAACGAGTCCAGGCAGATGGTTTTACAGCTCTTAAGCCAAGAAACAGACTAAAATACATTTTAAAACACAGCTAGAGTCATTTAAGTGCAATTGGGCACATTTTTTCTACAGAAAAATACTACAGACTATACAATATGCTTTCTATGCTGTACATGTGGAATGTGTTGGCTGGATGTGAAACTCATCAATGGAACATTTAAGGTGTGCGAGGAGTTCGAGCATACAGACAAAGTTTCCATGCACACTATTTGGTTTACAAGGCTGCTGTGCAAAAGTCATTGCATTTTAAGACATTGAGCAATATCAGTGTGACAGAGATGATGTTTACCGGGTGACAGATGAGTGCTCAGAGGCAATAAGGTCCATCAGATTACAGGCACTGCAAAGATGAGTTTATACATTCCCATACGTTGTACATCCATGAAATAAGAACAATTTACAAATTATTTTCTGGGACACTTACTGGAAAAAATGTAATTTGGTACCAATTACAGGTAAAACGGGGTTAATCAATCAATACCCTTCCAGACTATTTGGGGATGATAGATGGCAAGAAAAACACGGTAAATGGAGTGATTTTTATACTGAACTAACTAAATTTCTTTAACCAAGTCATCCGAAAAAACTTTAATCATGGATATTTTATATATTCATGTATATTTTATTTTGATTGCTTTTTATTTTACAAAAATCTGCTTGGAAAAAATGGTTAAAAAATATTGTATTACCTTGCTGCTGATTTCTTTGGATTAAAATCTCTTGGGGGTGCTAAAAAGCAATTTATGTTAACATAACTTATTAAACCTGAAGTCTCATAACTGCCTCCGTTTCATCTGTAATGAGCTTATTTTTCCCAGAAATGTTCAATAAACTTATTAAGAAACAGCAGACATTGAAATAAAGCACTAAAACTCTTTATTGTGTGCTGAGGGTTTGCATAATTTATAAACGATACTCCCCAAATATGAATTATAAATTCAGCTAAACTCAAATGTAAGATGCAAAAATAAATACCCCTGAATGCCTCACTAACCTGATAATATATGCCAAATATCTTGAAGCTTTCACATACGACAACCTGGTGACCTGAGGCAGGAACAGATGATTGGAGAGCTATGGCTTTTAAAGCAACAGGAAGTTAAGATCAGTTTTTAAAATAACCGGGTTAAGGTAAAGAAATGAATCCATTTATATTTGTAAAAACAAAACAAACGCAAAGAGCTGAATTACAGTACATGAAATAACTAAAATTATAAATAAATTCATGACACAGGAATGAGATTTTTCAAAGGGGAATGGCTTCCATGTGATGCCTCTCTGCTTCTCGTTCTCTCAAGCGTGACATAAAAATAGTGGAACTGTTTTTTCTGGTGGGCGGCAGCGGCAGTAGCGGTGGTGCAGCTTATGATGACTGACCCTCTCAAACTCCACCGTGCGGCACACGAGCAGAGACGATGGGCAGGAGGAATTCTTGAGGATGAAAAGTCACTGTTGGATGTCAGCACAGCTCAGGGCGTGCTTCCAGAACTGAGGCCGTCCTTCTCCACCGATATCGACTTTACCAGCTCCTCCACCCAACGGACCTCAGAGGCCACCTGCTCGGCCAAGACCTCGTAGCGGTTCTCCAGGCGCCCAAATTTGCGCTTGAGAATGTTGGTCGACTGCATGGTGACCCGTGCGTCTTCCTGGCACTTCTTGCGCTGCACCTGGGTGCGCTGCAGCTCTTGGCGAATGTGGTTCAGGTCACCGGAGATGCTCTGGTTCTCTTCCTTGTACCACCCCTCCTTCTCCTCGTATATGGACAGCAGCGCTGCCACGTCCTCACGGCATGAGCGCTGGTTGCGCTCCAGCTCCTTCAGGCCTTCTTCGGCTGCTGCAATCTCCTCGAGGACCTGGGAGAAGCGCTCAAAGTTGACGTAGGTGTTGTTTGGAGGCATGCTGGAGTGGGACTTGATGGTATACTCCTTCAGACGAGTAGTCTTCAGGCGTCGGCGCTCAGCCTTGTGATCTCTGTCCTCCTGGCGTACGTTCCTCCTCTTGATCACCTGGAGAGGGGAAAAAGGTTAACGGTCTTAATAACGACAAAAACCCAAAAGATCAAATTACACAATGCAAAATTTTTCCACTTTTGTCTTGGCTTTACACTATGTTTTCCTAATTTTGTACATGAAACAAACTGAATGTCATATATATATATATATATATATATATATATATATATATACACACACACACACACACACACTTTTTTCAAGCAGTTTTCTTTTTAAAAAATTGCCTATTAAATGGTAAATTGTTCAATTTAGTGAAAAAATAAATTTATTTCACATTTTTATGTATTTTGAGCCCAAAAAAAACCCACTTTCTAAAATCCACACAAGCAAAGTTGGACAGGAATAATGAACATTTTCTATTGTTCTACAATAAAAAGAGTTATAATACAGCTTTTACAAGCAAGGGTTATTTTCTAAGTCGATGTAAACCCGGCCTTGCAAAAAAAACCAAAAAACACTTGGTCATTTTTAACATGTAGAATGTTATACGTTCGCATGTTAAATTGCAGTGGCAATTTAAGAAAGTTTTCAATATAAATACATAACTCACCTGAACATTAAAATGACTTTGCAGTTCATTTATTTCTATTTAACTGAACTTTGTTTTAAACTTTTGAGTCATTTTGTTTTGAGATATTGTATTTATTATGTTAAGCTTGGTTGGTCTTTATTATCAGGTTGGTGTTACAGTAATTTCTCAACTTTTGAGATAAAGAAAGCATTTCTTTTCTATAAAGATATACGATGGGGACTTAAAATGCATACCTTAATCCAGGGATGCTCAAGACTGTCATCAATCGTCATTCTCTTCCTACAAAAGAAAACAATCCATTAGCGTTGGTTAAAAGCACTCCTATTTTGTATGATAATGAATCAAACTTTATATTCGTGCCATTTTTTACAAAGTGCTTTATAAAGGAAGTTTTAATAGTCGTGCAACAAATTTTAAAACTTCCTTTATAATGTTTTTTTTTAAATTACCAACAATGAGAAGAAAACAGAGATGTCACCAGAACTGATACTTATGTGTTTTGATTCCAAAAGCCTGAAAACGCAACACAACTTGGTTTTCTTTTTTGGCAGTACTGGAAGTATCGTAGTGAGTACCAAAGGAGGCACTCTGAAGTAGGATACCCACAAGCACTGGACAAACTACACGGAAGATGACGACTAGTGCAGCTGTAGCTCCCAGGTCAGAAAAATGAAGTACATACAAAAATGCCTAAAAACCTGTATACTATCTGAAGGCCACCAGAAGAAGATATCTTTGGTTGCAAAGACTTCAGATTCTAGAGAAGTCTATGGGAAAATGGCTGGCTGTCTTCAGCCCCACCTAAACACTTTCTTGATGTGTTCATGGGCTCAGTCACTCATTTGGGTCACACTGAATAAATAAAAAAAATAAGTCTATTTTGTAAATCCTGGTCATACTACACTTTGAAATACCATATTCATAATTCATATCCATTATATGAAACAAAATGGGGTGCTTATGTATGAGCCTGTAAGCATTTGGTTTCACAGTGACACCTGCCCTTCCTCATCACATCCTTTTTTTGTTAAAGGAATGGTGAAAACCTTAATCTCGAGGCTTCAAAACCACTTCAGAAACCAATTGGTGATTCACGTCCATCTTTTATACAGTCTTTCAAGACACATTTACTTTCTTTTTTTTTGAGACAGCTGGCATGGCTTTTATGAAATAAACTATGTTACATAGCCACTACTAACCATTTTAGCCTAACATTGAGGTTTTGCAGACATGTGACCACATGTGATGTTATGATGTCCGCCATTTCGGAAGTTTGACAATCATGATGACAATGTAGGATTGAGTGATAAAGACCCCAGTCACACAGGCTAATCAGTAACAGATAATTGGTAACCCCCTGGCAACCACGGTCACTAGGGAAAAACATGTATTCCCCAACCGGTTGCAACAAACCACTTTGTAACTGCTTTGGTCTCTAGCATATTGCTTCAGTCATAGTTTGAAGAGACTTGTCTACAAACACTAGACACCTACTTTCTACGCCGTGGTGGAACTGAGAGAAGTGCAACACAAACAGAAATGGAGACAATTTGGTTTTCAAAGTAAAAGCTGCACCTTCTGAAACATGCTGGCGAACGGTCTCCAGTTCTGGTTTGCGTTGCACTTTAAGTTGCAATACGGCTCAGGTGGCAATTAGCAAATATTTGCTCACAAATATGAAAAGCAACCAAACCGATCACTAGGAGGTTTTTGATACAAGCAACTTCCAGGAACCACTGCCAACCATTCAGGGCATACACGCTTCCCTAGCAACCAGTGGTTGTATCACATCACGTGAGAACAATAATGTAACTAATGTGATACCTCATAGTAGCATTACTAGGTTACTTGGCAACCATCCTAACGTTTCGTTCTGTGTACCATCAACCAAATTTAAAGTTAACATTTTAAATAAACCATCTGCCAACACCATGTCAGGGATTTAAGACGACTTTTAGAAGTTTATGTTTAAGCACGTGGAATAATCATTTTGTTTTAGTATTGAGAATTGTGTAATTGCACTGCTATTGGTAATAAATTTCTGGTATTGTGAAATCCCTAAAAGAAAACTTGGATAAAAACTATGCAGATGTGATGTTCTTACTTTGGATCTTTGACTAGCAGACGGCGTATGAAGTCCTTTGCCAACTCGCTGGTGTTGCTGAAATACTCCTCATCAAAGTCGTAGTTGACAGCTGAGATGTTGGTCAAAGTCTCCTGTTTGGTCTCGCCCAAAAACGGTGAGGCACCACTCAACCTGACACGATACAGAAACCTTATTTTAGACCACGCCGTGAAGTATAAGGTGGTTGCTGCTTTTCACAAATAGTAAACATCACTCACAGAATATAAGTGATGACGCCGATGCTCCTGCGGAGAAAAGAGGATGAATAAAGATCATTAAAAACTGTCAGGTTAATGCACAGCTTCAGTGGATGGGGAAAAAACAAAACAAAAAAAAATAAAAATGTTGGTATCTCACCACATGTCTGCCTCCAATCCCAGTGGCTCATAGTTGACTATTTCTGGTGCTGTAAAACACAGAGGAATGAACTCTTTAATTCAAAGCAGATGTGATCTGAAGCCACGATCCCCCCCTTACAGGGTTTGACTCACTGCCCTGCAAAGAAACAATCTGGCATGTGGCTGGAAGTGAACATTTAGAAGGCTGTAGGCTCTCACCAACAAACTCTGGTGTTCCAAAGATGTTTTTGAACTCGTTTCCTGCTTTGATTTGATGAGCGATCCCAAAATCTATCAGCTTGATCCGAGGATTGGGGACATTCTTGTCCAGCAGCATGATATTCTCAGGCTGAAAGATAAAAAAAAAAAAATTGACATGACTAAAAGGGGGAGGACAAGTGAGTCCAGGAAAGGATAAGCTGACTAAGCAGCTGACGGGAACATTTTCTACTTGAGCTTCTGAGCTACGCAATAGTAAACCATTTAAAGACCATTAGTTGAGCAAAATAAGCTATTTAAACCTTTTCTCTTTATGTTTAGTTGTCCAGAAAAAGGTTTGAATAGTCATTAATAAGGAGTAAACTCACTCCGAGCAGCAGCTAACCAGGTCTGAAGCATTTTTGTTTTTCATGGCAGCATTATTCTTTAAGACACTAATAAATATGTTATCCTGATAACATACCCAATGAGAGACCTTCAGCTTTTAAAGTGAGGAGATTTTAGCCACATAATGTGTCATACATTTAGTTATTACACCAAGCTACACGACTATTAAAACACACACCTGGCATGTCTACTTGGATGGAAACCTGTTCCCAAGACAGGGATTCCCTCTAAGAGTCTCAATGCAAACTCAGACCGTTGCAATATATTTGAGCAAATTCAGACACACAACACCAACTTTTCCTCCATTTTGCTTCAGCTGCCTTCTGCTGTCTGGATGGCTTCTTTCTTTTGGCTTCCAGTGTAGTCATTACAGCACGCAGCAGTCAAAGTTCAAGAAATTCCCAAGAGTTTCCAAGCTGCACACTCAGCTGGCATGGCACAGCGGCACGCTTTAAGCCCATTAAAGTAACTATTGCTGGCGTTTATGCCATCATCCACTAGTTAAATTAATACAAAAATAATCCTATATGAATTTATAATATTTTAATACACTTTCTTCATTAACTTAAAAGTTGCACTACACTTTAAATGTTCTGGTCACCATATCTTTACTGATAAAGATTAGCAGTTTTTCCTAATTTTCACAAATGAACTGACATTGGATTCCTTGGAAAAATTCATGATCCTCTGATGTTAACATCTACTATTTTGGATTTTATGCCATAATTTTAAAGATTTTTTTTTCGTTCCCACAAATTAGTTTTAATCTTCATCAAGACTGGCACAGATAATCAAAAGACCAAACCTCACAGAAGCGGTAATCTGTTACAGGCAATTGAAAATGTCGGTAAAGCTTCCAAAAAAAAAAAAAAGGAAGTGAGTTCATAATTTATTAACGCTTCAATTTATCAAAACTAAGATTAGTAGATGGACCCCATTTAGAAGAGCAGTTCTAAACTTTTTCTAGCATGCC